>JAPMOR010110818.1:0-52277 GCA_026543865.1 Argiope aurantia | reverse complement strand
TCTATTTGTGTGAATCAAAGAAATTAAATAATTAAAGTAGATCGTAATATTGCTCTGAATTTTAGTCCGAATCATTTTAAATTCATAATTCATTCATATTCCTCTAATTACATTTTATTTTTAAAGTTTACTTCCAATATTGTATACTACAGTTCTGCATGACTATATGATATATTTCCTGCAAATACAAAAATTTAAACAAATTTAAATATTCAATGAAATTTGAAAAAAAATCCTATAGAAATAAAATTAGTATCACTAAAAGCCAAATTTACGGTGTTTTATTGATGAAAAAGGATTCACACTCTCTTCTCGACGAATATAGAAATTCATTCTTCATTATTTCTTATTCTAATTAACATTTTATTTGTAGTTCAATGCAATGTCGTTTGAATGAATCTAAAAGTTTTTCGGAACTTTTAAAATTGTTTATCTACGTTTAGCATTTACATTTTATTCATTATATTATTTAATTATGAGTTCATTTTTTTCAGAAGAAAAAATATTTAGGTTAGATTTGGTGTTCCGTATATGTTTTATAATTAAAATTGGTGTGATCATAATTTCTTTGAAATCTTATTGTAGTTTAGTTATTATAGAAATATTTTCAACACGCGAGATATATTTAATTGAAAATTCATCTTTAAGAATGTCTCATTCTAATTTAATTTTAAATTTTCATACTTTCTGGATACATAAGGAATTAAATATCAATTGAATGGCAAAACTAAATGCCTTCCTAAGCTTAAAAGGAAAATAAAAAAGTGAATTAATTATTCATTCAAGTTAAAATAATAGAAACTATTGTTCACTTCCACTTTTTTAATTTAACAGAAAATCTGATTTTCTTTTATTTAATAAAATGTATCTAAAATATTTTTAATCAGGTAAAAAGAAAAATGTCTAAACTTATACAATTTTTAAAAAGATTGTCAGTATATATATATATATATATATATATATAAGCTGATTTCAGTAGAAAACGTTTAATGTTTGAATTACTTATATTATTTTTATAGCCATTTTAAGGATGAAAAAACTTTGCATTCAATTTTATTAAAAGGGAAATTTATTTGTAGATAATTTTTTTTTTCTAATTCTAAATTTTGCATTTCACATATTATAGGTTTATTCTGCATTTTTTACAGAAACTTTGTATTTATTTTCTAAATACATTCTTTTTTTCGTCATTGAATGAAATAAAACCGTGATTTGTAGTTTTTGATGAATTGTACAAGTATTTGTAAGGACATATTTCATGACAAAATAAATTAATAATAAAATAACATTTCTTGCATTAAGATTATTTCTAACTAATCTGGAACATAAGAAGCCTAAAAGTATGCAATAAACATTGACAATGAAGGCATATTGTTAATAGGAAAAAGATGTAAGAAACTTGCTCAGATTTAAATTTGGATTAAATTTGACCTTTAATTGCTGGAAAAAGGAAATAGTGTTGAAAATTTGTGTTATTTTTTTATATTTCTTTCCTGAATTATGGAGTAAATGATGGCAATTATCAACATAAAACAAAATATTATAACTTATTAATTGATGTAAAATTTCATATTTCGTTTATATACTATGAAAGAAGACATATAAGTGCATATATATATACTATACTATTTAGTATATAAACTATATGTTATTTAGTATCGCGTTTACTTCCTTTTTCCTAAATTTTTCCAGGTACTTTTATACATATAAATCGTTTCTCGAGATTTACACTCATCCAATTTTACACCACTATTCTTCGAAAATTTTAAAACATTTAGAGAAGAGGTAAAGCTGCACATTGTTTAATGTATTATCACCCACTTTGTTTTTATGAATAAAGTAGAAAAACTGAGGATAGATGGTTTCTACCACTTTCCTCAAGTATTTCTCTTTTCATTTTATTTCTGGCTACTCTCTTTTGATTTATAGGGGGGGGTTTATAGGACTTGGACATTGTAATAAATGTGGAAATGTGAAAATATTTTGAAATTCGAACAAATGCTTTGCTTTACAATAGTCAGTTTCCATACAAACCTTTCTGCAAATCGGAAATAAAAAGTAACAAAAACTTTTGGTTCTTTATTTTATAAAACATTTGGCGCTATCTACATTTACGATAAGTTTTCTTAAGCGCTTAGAATGAAAAATTAAGAAAATTACTGCGAAAACATGGAATGAACGAAACGATTCTCCAGAATATATTTAAATAAATCACGAAGGGGCAACATATTTAGATGAATTTTCTGAATCTTTTAACATTAACTTATAATTTTATTTTTCAAGATGAATAAAAAGATAAAAAATAATCCGTTTTGTAAATTTTAAACTAATTATGATGGGTGGTTTTCTTAAAAAAAGGATAAATGACTCAACATTTGATAATTTGTACATTCAATTATATTGTCCTACAAATATTAAAAGAATATATATATTTTTGAAATTTAAATGATAAATAACTTAATGACATATATTGAGTTTCAACTACTATGCAAATAATAATGATTCAAATTAAAATTTTTATACTAATTATATATCCGTTGTTGTTTATTTTTTTCGTTTCAAAACATTGAAGAAGACAAGAAAAATGATTATTTCAAAAGCAGAGTAGATAAATATTATATCATTGACGAAATTACTACAGCCTTTTTTTCCTGAAAAATTGACATTCCTGGTTGCTTTGCTAATAATATTGAATATATATATTTAAAATCTGTTATTTGATGGAATTAACACAAATTTTATAAATCATTATACAACTGATTTAAATATATTTATAAAGAAATCTACTTCTATGCGGATAAAAATATTAAAAATCTTTCTTACTAAGATTTGCATTTAAGTTACATTTTTTCTGAGGTATAATGATATAAAGAGTTTATATAGAGTTTGACATTACATTTTTTCAGAGAAAAAAGAGACTCTATATATCTCTATCTCTCTCTTTATATATAAGCTCTTAGCTAGTCTCTCCTTCAAATCAATCTTTTATAATTTACTGAGCAGACATAGTAAAATGTGTGTGTATTGAAAAATAAGGAAATAAAACTTCTGCTTTATAAAAATCCAAAAGAAAGTAAATTTAATCTTAATTTTTCCACTGGAAAAGCACGGAATTCGATGCTTTCCGGAAGCAATGAAATTAAAGTGAATTTCCTTGCAACAATAAATATTGTTATAAATAGTGTAATAACCGGGAAGGAAATAGCAATTGAAACTTGAAATGTAATGAAACATCAGAATGTAAACTATTTTCTGATTATTTTAAAGATATTTTTTTTTCAAACAAAGTTGACATTTCTTAAATTGCGACGCTAGCAAATTGAGGATAAAAAACAAATATATAAGAAAACAGAAAGGATTTTATCCGAAAATTATGTGAAAAACGTTTGAACTGGCAGGAACCGGAAGCCGAGTTTAGCAGGATTTCTCCTGAAATGATTATTTAGGCGACGAAAATTCTCACAATTGGTAGATGAAGAAATTCCACAAAATGGTGTATTAAAATAAATTCTAGAAAACAAATTGCATTGCGTTTCATACGTAAAGAAATAATTCAGAAGAAATTCAGAAAGTAATTCATGGAGAAATTTTTGCCTTTAGAAACAGATGGCTTATTCCGATCCTCGTAAAAGGGAGCGCAAGAATAATTCCAAAATAAATAGAAGCAGGACTGTAGAAGTGATTTAATCCAGCAAAAAAGCGTTTTGCAATAAGAGACGGCATGCGGGGTTTGATATTCATTGACGGGATTTATTAATTTTTTTCTTTTTTTTTCTATGTACTAGATTTAAGATCATTGGAAGAATAGGGAAAAATCAGAACATAGTCTTGAATTTAAAAAAAATACTTTCGTATGAATTGTGTACCTTTTTGCATTAAGAAAAGTTTAAAATTCAACTTCTCTATATAATAAGAAAGATTTAGGGGGTTTATTTTCTTTTCCATAGGGACTTTTGTTTTGTTATTTGAAAAAAAAATGCAGTTTTCTGATATTTAAATATTAACTAGTCTGTAATTACAATCTGCATTTCAATATCTGGCAAAACATTATTGTAACTTTTGTAAAAAAGAAAACTGCTTCTTAGTGAGTCTAAATAACTATCCTTATTATTTCATCTGTTTTTGAGATGTTTTCAAATCTTATGGTGGACGCACAGCTAATATTTTCAAAAAAAAAAATACGAAACCCTAGTCAGTGACTACAAAGAATTAAGTATAATATTATAAATATTATTAAAATATTTGTTATATTTAGTGTATTCGAACTAGGAATTTTATTGCATAACGGGAGATTTTCTTAAATTATTAAAATGGAGAACTCTTAATAAATTATTTGTTGTTCATAAAAGAAAGATATTATATAAATAAGCAACAGAAAATATCCATAGTTGGTAATTGTGTTTTATGCACCATTTTTTTAAATATATGCTTTTCAACTAAAAAAAAGGAAGAACTAATTAGAAATGAATCTAAAAGAAATCTAAGGAGATGAATTCAAAAGCAATTATTTTAATACAATTAAAAATATTTTTAAATAGATCGTGTCTCTGTTATGTTTATTGAAACACATAGTTAGAGGAAACAGAATTAAGAGGAAATATTTAAGGAAAAGAAATATTTAAAGTAGTGGAAGCTATGTTCACGCTTATTCATTTAAGAAGCGGAAACATCAATTTTGAACAAATCAGATCCTTATAAATATATATGTAAATATAAGCGCTCTATATAAGGTAAGGGTAAGAGTTTGTTATATATGCAAGGTAACATTCAGGACCGAATGCATTGTCTCAAAGAAAATTATCGTATTTTAACGCAGCGTATATTTTTATTGACAATTTCGATAACTTAAGGCATTAAGTGTGTGAAACAAGGACTTTTTTTTATTCAATTGCCATTTCATTTTGAAAGATACGTACCTGATTTTTTTACATAAAATCATAATGTAATATTTTCATTTGTCAAGCGCCATTATAATTTAATCTGAAACTTTATATTTCGAAAGACTTAAGATTCTATCAGTGCATATGAATATTTTTCGTGCAAAATTACGAATTTTATAAAATATATAATCATAAACAATGAATCACCATTTATATTAGAAGAAAAAAATATACCCGATGTAAATTACATATATTTTTTCTCTCTATAAGTTTATTATAAAATAAATTTTGTTCTACTATAAGTAATTTTTTTCTATCAAACCCTAAATGAAAACATAGTATTTTAAACAAAACTAACTTTTTACCTGACTTCCCCCCCCCCAAATAATCTTTTATGCATGGATTTCAAATAGCGCGTAAGATTATGTTAAACGTTATGTTTATTTTTCTTCTTGATTTGGAATTACAAATCATCATATTGAATATACTTCCTTCTCAGATTTTTCAAACTGAAAACTAGATGTTTTCTAATATAATATAAAAATTTCAGTTACAAACTTATCAAACTGTGATTAATTCGTTGCCTACCTACATAAAGTAAAATAAGGTTTTGGAAATAGAAAATAGTTTATAAATGTCATGTATATGTATCCATCAAAAATACTCGCTGTTCCTGATTTTGTGGATGGTAATTGTCCTAACATTTATGCTATTTTTTCACACACTTTGCTAATAACACATTATTGACAGAAATTCCATTCCCTAATGGCATGTTAAGATAAGGATGAATGAAACTAGTAAAATTAATTTATCAGTTTATTAATTTAGAAATGCCAAACGATATGTAGTCTTCAATGATAAATTCAAATAAATATATCTTGGAATATTCAACTGTGCTGATACTATTGCTCAATATCGCTCTCAAAGCCAATAGATTTTCAGTTTATTAATTTGATTATATATGAAGAAGTTAGAAAGGTATATGCTTCATGTTCTGCTCTATTTCATTGAAAAATTAATTGGGTGATTAATAGATTAACTGTTAACGGTTTTGATCTTGATTCTGGTACTGAAAGTTCAGTTTGAAATTAACTATTCAGAACTTTACAATTTTTCATTGGGTGGAGGAGGAAGTCACATGATACAGTTTTGATTTATTTTCTTCTCTAATGTTTTTCGTAAAATAATTATATAATATGTGAGTTTGTCAGTTGCAATTTATCTGTTGTTGAAAGTCAACACTAGTTAAATTATTAATCTGTAACTGCTAGATTTTTGACATAGTTCTATTTTATGAAAAATAACAAAAAAGATGTATGGATCACAAAAAGCAAGAAAAAATTCCAGTTTACAATATTTTATATGAATCTTATTGATTTCTAAGTTTAAAACATAAATATATATCAAGCACTGAATCATACTTACTCCTTTTTATGGTATCATAGCAGAAACAAAGAAGGCACGAATTTCGAATTACAAGCTTGCAATATTGAATTAAATAACATTCCACAGCTCTAATCTAGAAAATCGAACATTGAATGTCATCGTTTTTCCCCTTCGTTAAATTATCACTCCCATATTACGATACAGTTAAAAGTTGGAACAAAGCGCTGCTGGATGTTTGAACGCAGCAATATTCACGTTCAAAAAAAAAACGCAAATTAGGTTAAGTCAAATAATGATGTTTACATAATTAAAAATATACTTCAAACACAAAATAAAAAAAAGACCAACAGGAATTTGATTCTTTTTTCTCCAAATTATTCAATTCACAATCAAATATTTTTTTTTAAATATAAACATTACAATTTTTTTCCATTGAAATGTTTTAAAAAGTAATTGATAGCTATTTTGAATAATTTATAAACAGTTATTATTTAAGTAATAGTTTATTCACAGAAAAATGTATTAAATTATATAACAAGTCTATATATTATTTACTAAGTATTTAATAACATTATAGAAACTATTTTATGAATTTCTTTGAAAGTAGTCTGTGTCGTTTTTATGTTTGTTTTCAAAAACAGTCATTTACTCATTCTTAAACTACAAATTCGTGCTGATATCATTGAATTTAATATTAAGTACTTAAACATAGCAATTTAGCAGTTAATTTATAATTTGTATTTCTATCTTTGTTTGTAAAATAGCAATTTAGCAATAAGATTTTAGAGTTATAATTTTTATTTCAATCTATTGTTTGTTTGTATGCTTTTGCTTCTGTCGTTTAATGGTTCCTTACTTCTGACATAATTTTCAGTAGATTTCTGTGCAAAGGGGATTATTCTTTTAAATAATTTTAATTTTAACGAATTTTACTACATCTGCGTCATTTTAAATAACTTTTCTTCCAAATACTGACATACATTTACTTTTTGAGTTAAATCATTGTTTTTGTTTGAAGAATGTGGGTTTATGCACCAGAAATGTAAATTAACATTTTTTGTACTATCTGTAACATATAACTAAATTTTTTGTAATAAACAATGGTGAGAACATCACAGCGTATATAAACAGAAATGGTATTTTAATTTATAAAGATTATTCTAATTTTGATTATAGTTACCATGCCCGAAGATTAATTAATGCCCTGACACAGCATTCTGCAAATAAATCTTCGATGTATGTATGCAAAATGAATTAATTTGTAATACATTGATCTACATTTTCAAATTGAATATTAGAATACTATGACTTTGCATTAACTAATATAGATAATCCCTTTATATATAGATAGTTCATGATTAATAAACAAAACTGGAACAGCGAGGTATTTTAGTAATGTATTATGTAATGTTATTAAATAATGCTATAACTACAAATGCAATATAAATTAGCAGTTATAAAATATCGTTCATCGTTTCAATCTAAGATCTTCTCTAAGGAATTTTAACAATAGCAAAATAAGGAGTAATTGTATTTAAATAGAAATTTAATTACGACTTAGGCAAACAGTTTAAAATGATATATTTAAATCTTTCAGTTACTTATGGAATCGATTGTCAATGAGTTTGTCTTTCTTTTCTTAATCATATTTATCCCACCTGTTTAAAATTCAATTATCCTGTGTTATATTTCGTTTTGAGGGTTGAGTAATTTTAATAAATTCTTGTTAAGTTTCCTCAGTCTGTAGATAGTGTAGAAATAATGTTATTCTAGTCCAATGATTTGAAAAATTGTATATATTTTATGCACAAAATTTACAGATTTTCACTTTAATGTAAAAGTGAAGATAAGAAGTCTATTAAAAGATACAAATACATTATAAGTGAATATTAAATTTTGCATTTTGAAATAGGTTCTTAAAGGAATCGCAATTTCCGAATTGTTTACTAATCTGAATTTCAATAAGGTTGAAACAACTATTAAAACGAAATAAAATACATCATATTTTACTAACACAAAATATACATTGTTATTGAAATTGTTTCTACATTAAGGAAAATCATTGAAACGCACTTCTACTTCTGAAATATCTTTTGTAAAAGATTTAATAAGTTTCAGCTGAAATAATAGGAATATGTATGGAATGTATTAAATATAACACATACTTAAATGAATGAATCGTGTAATGAATCCTGCAATTCTCTTCAAATAAAACTTATTTCTGTTTGTTATCATTACTTCATGTATTTTAGAGTCTGACAATGCTCTAACGCCAATTGCCAGTTTCTTGGTTTGAAACCGGTCAAGGAAAATTGCGTTGGAGCATTGGCAGACTCTAAAATATTTACTACATGAAGTAATGATAACAAACAGAAAAGAGTTTTATTTGAAGAGAATTACATTAAGTGGTCCGTCGAGCCGGAGTCGAACCAGCGACCAATGGATTTAATCCCTCGTTAGCATTCTGCAAACGAGTTTCAGTTTCGCTTTGAGTATTTCCCAAGTGCAAAAGAGCGTTATGTCGTTTTTTGCAAATGGAACAATTGGATTTTGAATAACAATTAGCAATTTTATGGTGATTTAAATAATCAAAACATAATTGCATATTTTTAACGACCTCTATTCTCTCATTAACGCGCATATATTTGAACACAGGACATACATTCAGGGAACGATTTTCATTAGATTTACAAATTACACATTTCGGAGTTTTAACTTCCGATACAAATGCTTTTTGTGGGCTGTATTCTTTACGATATTTTTGCGAATGGCTTACAATTTGCGGTCGTGGAAACACATTATTATTGTTTTTGAATTTTTACGATACATAAATATCGAAATGCCTGACCAAATCTTGTGGCCCATATCCAGATTCCCTTGTTTCACGTCAATATAAATTTGTAGTTCACGATCTAATGAATCAAATATTTTTTCGGAAACCATGAGTTCCCAAACTCCCTTGAAATCATTTACCTTTCTTAATTGACAATAATAATCAAATGCTGCACTAAGTCGCGAGGCAAACTGAATATAGCTTTCGTTTGAACGCTTTTTCGCTTTACTGAAATTATTTAAAACTTCATGTGTGGTGGATTGTCATTCTTTTAACACTAATTCCTTTAATTTGTCATACATACACAATTCATCCTCATTTAAATATATTATTAAATTGGTAACTTTTTTGCATAAAATATTTAATAGAATCTCTGACTTGAATTGTTCTGGGACATTTTTCGTTTTGAAAGCTCTTTCAAGCGATTGGAAAAATAAATTATACGACTCTGCTCGTGTAGGAACTGGAATAGTTAAAGTTTTGACACTTTTTATCAAACTTTCTAAGCTAAAATTTTAAGCGGAATCGCTATTTGTCACATTAACATTTTGTGTTACTTCTTTTCGTAAATTTGCAAGCTCAAGTTGTTTTTCTAATTGCACAAGTTTAAGTTTTTACAATTCTAGTTTATGTGCTTCATTTTTCTCGTAATCCTTTTCCTTTTCAATTATTGACTCAACCACAGTTTTTACGAATTCATATTTATCTTTATAAATCTCACTTCTTTCAATTAAATCTTTAATAGTAATTACTTTGGCACCCAAAGGAATATCAATTTCTAGTTCCTAGAAAACTTCAATTAATTCACTCTTTTTAAGTTTTAAAATATTTAAAAGAGTATTCTGAATATATGCAACTCATAAAAACGAAACTAATACACAAATGTAAAAAACAAAAGTGTACTCACAGTTACCCTGAAACAAAAACGGACACAATAATCCAATCATCGGATAGTCCAATTATAGGAATTTACACTTTATATCCATTGGAGATCACTCTAACGATTCAGAAATCACTGAGAATAATATCAAGTAAGCACATGCGGCAAAACCGAAACACTTGCCAACTTTTTCTCAAAACTCTCGATGATTTAATACTGCGTAGTCGACGGACCACTTAATGTAATTCTCTGCAAATAAAACTCATTTCTTTCTGGTGAACACCATTATATTTTCGAACACATTTTTTGTGCCTCTTCAGGTAGACTTACAGATTAGAACGCCACTCACAATTGGATGCCACATCTAGGTCACAGAATCGTTCTTACACACTCCACGTTCAGATACAAAAAAGAATTACCAAAAACTTTGTACTCGACGGATACGCCATCTATCGGCGTGAAGCTATAACAGATCCTATGTCTTTCGTAAACATTAATGAAAACAATTATTGTATTTATAGATAATTTATTTAGTATCTCCTCCATTATGTAAACGTCAATGATTGAAGTTTGATAAAGAGGAAACTTAAAATTGCAACTAAATGCCCCATTATTACAAAGTAAGACAGAACTTAAGAAATTCACAGATTCTATTTAGAGAAAATTAATAAATTTATTTGACTCACAGATTGTAGATGGTGTAATTTATATTTATATGATCATTATTATTTATAATGATTCTAGAAAATTAGTATAAACTTAATCCTGTTTAAGATAAGTCGTGTTTTTGAATCTGATGCTTAATGTTTTCAAATATATCCTTGAAGTTTGTAGGAATACTGTTAGTTGCCGCATAACAGTTTATCGAAAATGTCGTTGGCTGATATCGTTATTTACCAATCACCATTTCACACTTCCGATGGCTGCTTTTTCAAAAATTCATCTTTCGTACTTTAAATGTTGTATTAATTCAAATATCCAATGCAATCTTACTTAATAAAATTCAATAACCCTCTAATTTGAATCTTTAAAAAAAACAGTAGCATAGCTTTCATTCACAAAATGAGTGTAAATTGCATCCTTCAGCCATTTGTATATAACAGCATGTCTTACAAATTCCAGAACTTATTACTAACTTTATTTCATCGAATGCAAAAAAACTATGTAATTCTAAAAATAGTTGCTACTATTAGATATTTATTACTAAAATATGTCTCTCTATACGCTGTATCTATATCTATATCTAACTCTAAGTGATAAAATATTTTCTATGAAATTATATTACTATTAGTTGAAGGAGACCTCTTCTGACGTTTTGGCGCATTTAATGTTCTAGAATTGAAATACGTTTCATTTCAGCTCAGGTACTTTCAAACAATTTTGCAGTGTAAGGATACATGATATTTCGGTGTCAACTGCAGATGGCCAAAGCAGGAACTCAAAATTTCCCCACTCGGATTGGCAACCCGAAAATCTCAGATTCAAGAGATGTCCGCATAGAATATGAAGAATAAAGCAAATGAGCTTTAAAAAGTGATTATTACTCTCTATTATTGAAATTTTTCCAATTATAGATTTGATTCGATACATTGAGAATTTGGTTTAGATTCGAATGCCTTTTTTTATTTATGTAATGTATAAGTGTTTAATCTATAAACAACCATAGTCCTCTTCATATATTTAACAATTGTATATAACATCAGTAACCAGAAAATAATTTGTAAACGGAAAAAAAGTTAAGTTTTCCAAAATAATTTTAAACAATTAACATAGTTAATTGTTTTTAAAATATTTATATATTAAATATTTTCTTTTCTAGAACTCTCTAAGTCTATTTTTCTAAACTTTTATTCTTAGAAAATTTAGTTCTATCTTAAGTTTATTGGTTTAGATAATCTTTATCTTATATTCATTGTTTGAATAAATAGAATAAATTGCAAGAATCTTTCAAATTATTAAACATAGAGTAAATACCATTAATCAGTTAAAAAAATTAACTAATTAGTTTTAAATACACTTTTTTCAATCAGTTGTGCTTAGAGAACATTTCAGATCAATTCTTATTCACGCAATACATTGACAAAGCTTTAATACATCATAAAATTATTAATTCAATTGCCTTCAAAATTATTAATGTGATGAAACAGATGAAATGTCTAAAGATATCGACGTAGGACACTCAGCTACATCTGTAATTCAAACTAATAAATATTTATTTGAATTTCTGTTTGAGGACGGACTTTTCGAATAGATTGCTCTATATAAAAGAGAATGTCTTCGATGTATTCACGAAGCAATTTCAAGAGTGGTGACGAACTATTATTAGAATATTTATGAGCACACATATCGTGATTTAAAGCTTATTATTATGGAAACGAGAAGTTCTAATTTCAACATTTTAAAAGTTATGTTTCACTATTTGCTGAAATTTAAGGAAACTATGATTTAGTGAAAATTTACTAAATATAATTAATTATCTGATTTTGATAAGTTTTAATGCGCTCTACTGGAATGTTTTTCGCTTAAGAAAAACGAAGAGAGTATTATTGATTCTTTAAATAAAATACTTAAGGCTGATTTTTGTGTCAATAAAACAAAATGGCGTTTGTAGAATTATATATAAACATGAAATTTATGAAAAAGAAATAGGGGGAACATAACATTGCCAAAAGAATAAAAATATCTTGTTTTAATGAATGGTTCAGTTTTCTATATAGGATGCTGAATTATCAGATTTAAAGAAAAAAGAAACTTGTCATAAATATAGGGAAGGCAATGAAAAGACCACCCATCATTTAGCTGAATAGTGTCGAAATAGATCTGAACCACATGAGAGCGAACCGATGTATAGCTACTGAGCCGGATTGGAATAGATGGGGAAAATTCGAAAACTTGGAGAGAGTTTTGGCCTGCAATAGGCTATAATGCTTGAGAAGAAGAGGAAGAATGAACTGTCCGCAATTTTTATCCGAATTGCGCAGATATTCAAATTTGCGTCTGTAAAATTTCTCATTTAATTTTAGAGGAAGACAAAAAAAAATCTTATTATCAAAACATATGAACTCGAGACTTTTACAAAATTCTGCATTTTAGATCTAGAGGCTTTAAAATTTAATTTAAATTTTTCAATCGACTATGATATAAGCAAATATTGGTTCGTGTGCGAATTCTAAATACTACAATAAAGTGAGCATTTGAAAACTTTTTTTATGAGTACGCGAAATTTAGTAAGTCTTTAAATCATCATTATAGATCAATGGTGTATCAATAAGGTATCGATTTAAGTAAAACATTGAACAAACCTATTTTATTTAAGAGTTAATACTTGTAGCGTTTTCTCATGGGAATCAAAGTTAAAAATTTCAGTTTTTAAAAATAATTCTTACATTCATTAAAATTATTTTATATAACTTTTATTGCTAATAATATATTGGGGTGGTTAAATATTGTAGCTCTTATGTTGGCTTTCTATTGTTTAATCGCTGTAAAATGAAAACGGAATATACAAATTAAGATGATGAAGAAAAGCAGCGAAATGGCGTCATACTCCCAAGTATTTTAAACCATATTATTTAGTATAACAGAATAATTATTATATTCTTAACTTTTCCTGGAGAAAAATTTGATTCCTTCTGCTGAAAAAGTTAAATTCATCTGTGATTACAAAAGCAATGTTCTATTTGTAAAATATGAATTCTAAATGTTGTTACAATAATTATTAACTAATAAAGAAAAACAACAATATGAAACAATTTCCAATTTGAATACAATTTCCACAACAATATGAAACAACTTGTTTTTTCTTATTTCATTAAACAACTTGAAATTAGTAAAAAAAATTCCGAATACCAATTATAAATTAAAATTTTAGATTAAAAAAACAGAAATTTATTTTAGGAAAAAATTTAATTATTTTAATTTTCAAAATCAAAATTATCGATGATAATTAAAAATCTCATATTTTTTTAATTATTAGCCCACTCTGTTTTCAAACGCGAATGGAATTTCTTTCTAAAAAAATTCCAAGAACCACAATGTTTATTTTAGCAGAATTAAATAGCATAGATTTCAGGTTCATTAGATACGTTGAATCGTATTTGTTCAAATATTTCATTTTACTCGTTTTTTAAAAACATAGATCATTTCAGAAAAGCAATTAAATATATTAAAGCTCCCTCATAAACAAAGGAAATCTAATTTGCGTATATTTAAATTTTATCACATCACTCCAGGTATCATTGTTATTGGTGTGCAATGTGATTACGTTAATTTTTTTGCATCCATCTATATCTGAATATTTAGGAGAAAATGTTGTTAAAAAAATTACAGAAACTCTTGAAAGAGTTTAAATGTTTATTTAATTGCTATTTTTCTGTTTTAAAGGGTTTTTCTAAAAAAATAGAATACATTTTAATAAAGGAAACATTAGTAATATATATATATATATATATATATATATATATATATATATATATATATATATAAAAGTAACCAATCTAAAGCAAGAAATAGTTTGAAAACTAAACTAAAATGAAAACGAAAGCAAAACAATTTCAAAATCGCAACAAAAATTATTATCTATTCAAACAAAAACCAAAAATGGAACAGGTAAAAACTTCATAGTATTTAGAGAGCGCAAATGCAGCTACTTCTAAAACACAGATGAACAGATAAAAAGGTATAAAAATCAAGTTTAATGGAAAAACAAATAAACCAAATAAAAAATATTAAAAAAAGATTAAAAAAGGAAGAATCCGGCCTGAAGACTTTTTCAAGGGTCACCCTCAGGCAGGGATTCAAAAAAGGGATTTTTTCTGTTAAGGAAATTCAGACATTACGTCTAATAATGATTCCTTCGTGACCCGAAAATCCCCTGAAATTAGGCCTAAGAGATATACCATTTTAACAGAAAGGAAAATACAAAACAACCAATTAGAAGAAAAACCACTAATAAGTAAAAATACAATAACAAAAAACACCAAAATACTATAAAAAGACACAAAAGAAATAATGAAAAGGCAAAAAAAAAATAATAAAAAGGCAAAAAAAAAACATACCTTCCAACAGTCAAGAAAATCCCAAGCAATCGATTGTGATTCCCGCCCATTAAAAACTAAGCTAACGGCGATTTAGGTAAAAATTGTATGCTCGCAGCGCCACCTATTGAGTGATATAATTTGCAAGGAAAGTTCTATTTTTTATTTAAGCCAAAGGATTAATCCCAAACCATACCTTGTTTAATTAAAAAATTGACGTTACAGTAATTTTTGGGAAATTCATTTTTAATTAAATTATTAATGAGGTTGTTTGATGCTTCAATATAGGAGTTTTTATTATTGCAAACCTTTTTGATCCTGTTAACTTGTGAGAAAATTAGATTTTTGAAAATTTTAGAGTTTAGATTGGAATGGTAGTTACATAGTTTTGTTATTTTGAAGTGGAATTCGTCCCTTTTATCGTATATACCAACTATTGTTTTATCATTATCAATTTCGATTTTTAAATCCAGAAAGGTAGCCTCAAGTTGATTTTTATTCGTTTCTGTTAGAATTAAATCTTTTGGATAGCAATTAGTTACAATATTAGTATTGTCGAAGTCAATCAGAAGTAGGTCATCAATATATCTCCACCCGTTTATCAAATTATATTTAATTATTTTTTTCTCATAGTAATGTAGAAAAATATTAGCCAAAGCACTTGAGAAAGCCGTTCCCATTGGAATGCCCTTAACCTGTTTATAAAAGTAACTTGATTTTTATACTTTTGTATATATATATATATACAAAATTGCATTTAAAAAAATATGCTAATATTTAGAAAACTGAATACATTTGAGAAATATTATTCCCAACATGTTTAACATTTTTAGTTTATCTAAATTGAAAGGTTTCGTTTATCGAATACTATTTGGAGATTTTTAGAATTTATACTGCAGTGTTTGTTATGTGAAATAATATTTTATAGCTTTAATGTATATTAGCTGAATAATTCAAAGCTAGAGAGATGATTAAAAAAATGTTATAAGTGAAACCATATAAATACTTTGCAATATATTTAGATTGTAAATGAAAGAGAAATATATATTTTGGAATAATTTTTCTGGTTTTTAAATTAATTACATATTGAATGAGAATGCGGCGAGATATGTTAAATTTCGTATGGGCTATTGCAAAAAGAAAAAAATATATTATTGATTTAAAAAAGCTATTTTTTTATCGTAACAATTTAATTTTCGAACCTTTTTTATCTGATTTTTTTTAAAAAAAGCAATAGTAAATACATTTTTGAATACTGCATTTATTATTTCATTGAAATTCAAACATTTTTCACTAATTTATCAAACAGTTTATCATTGTGAAAAGTTGAAGTCTTCTAATTTTCTATACAGTTTGCATGCGAAATCAAAAAAGTGAAAGACAACGTGTAAATATATGATAAATTACGAGGTGAGTTAAGTTTATAACGGCGCTATAATGTCTTTGAATTCAACACCAGTGAAAATACACATAATGCAAAAATTGTGAAAAGTTATTAAATTAATTTATCTTTAATTTCTCTTGCAATTGGATACTTTTTTAGAGAATTAAAAATATGGAATAATGCATTAAATATTTAATTGAAATTATACGTATTCTTCATTCCTGGCATACTATTTAGTAACCAAAGAGGGCTAATATTAAGTACCAAGCATGATGTTATAAACGAGCATTGAAAATATGATTTTGATGTATTTTAGAATCGCTTGAGGGTATAAAATGAACCATAACAATATTTAAAATTAACCTTGTGCCAACTAATAAATAAATTTATGATACAACATTTATCAGTAATGATCTGTTGATGTATAGTATTTACTAATAAGAAAGAAATAAACACTTAAAATATTTTTTGTTTCTAATTTTCTTTAACTCTGCCATGCACCTCAAATAAACTTGATATGAAGAATTTGGTTCCTGTAATTTTTATAATCTTGCATTAAATGTGACTTTTTAAAGAGAATTTATCCAAATTCTTAGTTCTGGAATGCTCGAAATTTGTAACTGTATTAGATGAATCTTTTTAAGATCAAGAACAAAATTGCAGATGCTTTGGAATGGAATATTATGTGTTATATCTAAGAAATTAATTATCCACAAACGTACTTTTTATTGCAATAAGAGAATTAAATATTAATTGATAAAATCAAGGAAAAAATATGATTAAAATAAAAATTATATTTATATTTTGAATATTTTGAACTGTTTTCATCATATATTTTATATGTACTTTCTATCTTGCTTGGAGATGAAATATTTTAGACAGGTTAAAATTAAATAAAATTGAATGAATAATTTCTTTCATCTTTTGTTATAATGATAAAATTATTTGAAAAATAAGATTTGTTACTTTGTTTTCTTATTTATTTGTAATTTGTATATTATACGGATACAATAATTATATATTCCTTTCACAGTAATCTAACGGGAGGATTCAATTTGAGTGCGCATTTATTGACCAGATATTTCCCAAATGCATAATTAGCGCACTTTGGAAATATTTGGATAAAATCCATTATGATTCACTGAATACAAGCCAACTGTTCTCACCGAACAAAGAAGCCAAAATCTTTTAAAATTATTGTTACCTTTTGGGCTGATTGTTAGTTTTTAATTAAATTTTTGAATCGATGAATAAAACCAGTTATTGATGTAATTAGATGGTATGTTTAATTATCATTATTACTGATACATAAAGTTTCTACTGAAAATAATTCAATAATATAAAGCATCTTTCCAAAGTATAATCAAACGAATTTTGACTGAAAGTAAACATTGAAAATGTTCTAATTGCTTAGAAACTTATACTTTTCTTAATTTACAAATCGTTCTAAAACTTAAAGAGGAATGTAAAATTGACAAGTCTAAACAACAATGGATTTATTATAAATTAATTCTGTCAGTACTGTTTTATGTTTATGTAAACATAAAGCAATCCATCAGTTTTTTTTAATCACCTTGCCAAAAAGCTATAAATTTTATCCGTTTCTCCAGGTAAAAGTAATCAAATCTAAGCAAAAAAAAGCATGTTATTTATGGCCTACAATGTTGTTGTGATGGAATTTTGTTCTTATACTCCAACACAACGTTGACTCCAACTTTTCAATGATTATTTTATATTCGATCTTAAAGAAAACTGTATCATTACTTTAAGATCCAACATAAAACAAATCAATGAATAGCAAGCAGGAAGGCATAGTCACTCAACAAACCGGATATATTTGTAATAAAATAATCGCTTTTGTTAAAAGATTCACCAAAAAAATCATGAAATGCAGTGAGAAAAATAAGTTAATAAGTGTCACGTAAAAATATGAAAAACAAAACAAAACATTATTATCTTTTAGCTTTCAAATTTTGATAAAAATACATGTATAATTATATGTTGAAAGAATTAAAATTATTGCCTCACATAATTGACAATTTTTATTTTCCTTATTTTACTAATTTACAAATATGCTTTATAACAGAAAAATATAATGGCAGCAATAAAAATATAATACAATAATTTTAATACTATTAAAATTGCTGCTACCAAGGTGCACAAAAAATGTTACTATACTAAATATTGAATATTGAATAATGGCTATTCAAAAAATTAAGTTTTATGTCAAAAAGTTTTAAGAATGTGTAAAAATGATTTTAAAATAATTATATATTGAGACGGTATCTTCAAATATCACAAAATGCTTGCTTAGTGTTCCTATCAGTTTAAGAAATTATGCTTTTCTATTCTTCAAAAAAGTTTTGTTTCAAATATCTGAATTATTACCATCAGTAGTATATTTAAAAAAGTGATACAAAACAGACTCTTTTATTATTAGAATAACTTTTTAATTGATATATTTCTTCGTATCACCATTTTTTACACAGTTGTAGAATTATTTCAAATTCTGAAAATCCTTCAGTATCTAATGATTAAAAGAAAAAACACTTTAAACTAAAAGGCTAGCAAATATATAAAATATGCACTAAATCTTAGAAATCCATGAAATTTCATCTCCTTCTCCGTCACTCAAGGAATTGTAATCATCAATAATGCTCTTAAATTCAATCAACCTTTCTGGGCAATTTTTGATAATAATTCCATTTTCTTTATTCTTATTTATAAAATTGACTTTTTTTTTTGTAAAAGACAGAAATAATATCTTATTAAATTACTTATTCTGTCACGTTTTCTTTCAGTTAGAGAACTTTTCTAATAAGAAAGATGCTGACTTCATCTATTGAGTTTTGTATTGGCCTTTTCTCTACATCGAAAGTGAAGTTTTTCGTGTTGAGAGTAACACAGTTTCGAACATGTCTATAAAAAAACTAATTCTTATTATATGATAAACTGATTGAAATCCACGAGAATACTGAATGAATTACGATACATTTTTAAAATATAGGCTTTTAAATCGTTCCATTTTGCAATTGCCACTAGATCATTAAAATATTCTCTAATTAGTTAATAATAATATTAAGAACGTGTATCATTTCAATAGGAGCCCATAGTCGATCATTTGGCAACGACAATGTAGAAAACCGTATCCATGTTTAATCACTTTTACAATGGAGATGTTTTAAGAGATTATATAATTGTCATGCGAAATTTTATCATGAAAAATATTCGTGGTCATTACCTAACAAATGTTCCCCGGTTCTCACAAATTGCTTCCTAATAATACGTACACCTAAGATGTGGGTTTATAAACTTTATATTTATAATTCAGCAATCTTAAAGGAGCATTTTTTACTGATGTAAAACCGATAAATGGGCAGTGTTCTTTTGCTTTACGTTGAAATACATAAAAATAAAATAAATGCATTTATGATATTATATGAAAAAATCAATTTATTGAAACTCATTAATCAATAATAGCAAAATAAAATTGCTTCATACATAGAATTTTTTAGAATTGAGATTTAAACAACTGACGTTATGCCATTATGATATTTCTATACTTGTTATTTTCAATAATTCATGAGAAAATTTGACTTATTGTCTATGAATCTTAGTAGTTAATTTTTAGCAATTTTAAATGTTTATTATGCATTGCACTAAGTAAGCAAGGATGTTCTGAAAAAATCCTGAACTGTAAAAAGATTTCGAAACGAATGAAAATTATGAATCATCTACTTTGAAGTATTATGCATATTTAAACATTCAATTTAAACTATGCATGCAAATTAGTTTATTTTGTCGAAACTTAGTCCTCAGATAAAAATATTTAATTCACAGCCTTAGTAGAGGGGGCATTAGGTTTTTATCATTGCTCTCACAATCTAATCATCGTCAACCTGGTAATATCAATAACCTCACGAGCTTGTATAGAATTTCAAATCCAAAGTTGATTGCTGGCTATGAACATTTTTTTTTTATCAACTCCGCTTTTATGAGTTGTTAAAAAGCGTTTTGAACACTCGATCAACTGCCTTTTCTGAGTTTTCTTGAATCATCATCTACTGGATATATCTAAAATTTCAAAAATACTCTACTTGTACTGTTTTGTAGAAATAAATGGTGTCCCAAATTTGCGTAAGATTTGAATTTGTCACCATTTAATTGCATACAGTATTGGCAACCCTATTAAAAAACATTTGACAGTTGACAGTTTAGGGTTAGCAAAAAGGAAGCGTTACAATATAGAATAGCATGTTAAAGCAAAATTTGAATGAAATAAAAAAGTACATTTTTTTCCTTGAATTGCTGTATTCTTATTGAATCTCAAAGTACACAAGATAGGGTTATGCATGCAATAACCCATAGGGCAAATGCCTCCACGGCTTTGCTGACACATACGCACTTTTTCGTTGAAACTTTTAATAGTCATTTTTTTCGATTAAATGTGGCTGAGTTTTGCTCATGCAGAGTAGAAATTCCTACTTCAATTCACGCGTGCCTGTGGGCTTGAATGAGATACACCTTTGACTTCAATTAAATCCATAAAAAGAAATTAAATGGTGTTAAATTGCACGATCTAGGGAGACAAATTTCAAATTTCCGAACTATGGCCGACAGACTTTCCTTATTTTTGAAATATTGTTTAACAATGGAAACACGACGTTCTATCATGTAAAGTTCCATTTTTACTTACCCTAAACTATGAGCTGTTAAGTTTTTAAAAGGGTTGCCAACAGTTTACTGCACGAATGGCGGTACATTCAAATCTTGTGTAAATTTTGGGACAGTTTTTAATATAAAATTTCTACACATCAAATCAAATAATGATGTGATTTTTCAAAATATCATATTTATGGATTTAATACTTATCATTACTTTTGAATGATGTCTACACTATGTAACAAAATCTTGTTTAATTATGCATCAACATTAATTTTAAATATCTTAAAGGATTAAAGATTTCCTTGCTATATTATTAAAATCAAATCAGAGATATTTCCCATTTCTTAAGGGACTCTAGCTTAATTGAAGGAAAATAAATTTTATTAATCTTGGCACATAAATTAGAAAGGAGTTTCTCGAGTGATTAATAACCAGAGTTTGAAGGTATTTCATTAAAATGCATCAAGATTCAATGAACAAAAATACACCAACATTAACGAAACAGGCTTGAAAAATTCGTGTTAATTAACTTTAGGGGAAGTCTTTGGAACTTCGATGAAAATGCGCAAATGATTTACTTACTAGGATTTATGTCTAATTAATCCTTCTAAACCCTGCAATTAAATATCTGGAATCGCAGGAACTAATTTGAAGAGATAAAGTATTTTTCCCTTAAATGAATCTTCCAAAAATATTTTCTTTTAACAAAGCGTTGAAAAACTAGGTTTAAGTTATTGCTCCTTTTCATACACCATAAGTTGCTAGTCAAACACTACTTTTAAAAAATGAGATAGTGTTTGTTCTAAGTTAAGTGTTTAAGAAAGATTTACTACATAAAAATTTTACTATCATATTATTTGAAATCAAAAATATTTTATGATGGATTCACCTCAATTATCTATAATTATTAGTAATTAAAATAAAGGCCAATAAGCTTACTTTTAAGTGAATTGAATTTAAATATTAAATATTTAATCAAAAAATCTATCTAAATATGTAATTTTGTTGTTTTCTATTTCTGTGAGAATATCTCAAAGCGGCAATCTTTGAATCGAGGCATGGTAGAATTAAAAGTGAAGTATAGCAAGTAGGAAGCAAAGAGGATTTTCGTTTCATATCCTATTTCATTAAAGAAAAGAAAAAAATTAATTAACTGATCAAGGGAAAGAAAAATAAACATAGAAATAGGAAATATAAATACAGCTTGACTGGAATCATTAATGACTAACTTTTTGCCACATATGCTTATTTTTATTGATAACATTGTAGGTGTCAGAATGAAGACTAATTATTTCGTATGTCTACATAATGATATTATCTACAATATCCAATTTCATACAAACAATTTTAATGTAATTAATTCATGTCGATAATGTATTTGGGTGGAGATTGAGCAGTTTACGTGATTCGAGAATCAAATAAAGTTTTCTCCCAGTCATTGAAGTAGATAATGTGGAAGAAATGTTTGCATTTTCAGATACTGTTAAATGTCAAAGAGAAATGAACTGAATGATGGTCTGAATGCTTACTTGAAATAGAAGTTTCACTTTCTACTACTAAAATGAACTACCATATTTTAGCAATTTCTTTCTACTTTTTAACAAGTAAGAGTTATTTTTTTTCTCATATGTCATAATATATGGACATATATGAAATATATTTGTTTTAATGTAGGTACATGTTTATGATCTCTCAGAACGTTTGTAACTCTTCATTGAAATGTGGCTACTTTTTAAACCTCTTAAACCATTTTTCTATGTTACTCACATACCATTGTCTCTATATCTCTGTTGTATTTTACAAATTATTCCGCTTTCAGAATCATCAAGATTTTGAAAGAATTTGATTCAGTTTCTTTGATTAATTTTTTAAATCACTGTGCAAAGAAATCTTATGAGCATGCATAATAGCAACTCTTTCGGTTGCCGCTATGCAGCGACTAGTACTTCCGAAAAAAAAATAATAAGATTCAAGCATACGAAGTAAGGTGCTCCTTTCTCTGTGCACAATGGGATGTAGCATTACATACGTGCATTTGTAAATCCAAGATTGGATACCTATTATGAATCCATCTTAGTTTTTTCTGCAACTCATGAAACTGAAATTTTTAATTTGACCCTTTAGATTTACGATAAAAATATTTATCCTATTTAACACACTGATCAAACCGTTTTTATAAATTTTTATAATGATTATTATATCAGAAAAAGGCCCAAATATTTCATTGTAAAAATTTCACTGAAACATTTCAATAAAGTAATAAATTTATTTCAATGTTATGGAATGTTTTCTGCTATATGGTATCACATGAGTAAAGTATGAAAAATCTGTCTTGGGACATTTTATACTATCTAGATATTCCTGAAATCGAGCTCTGATCTTGCTGATTTCATTTAGTCACGTACTATTGATATTTGGATCACATTCTAAAATTGGAAATGAATCGGCATAACGGATTATAAGGAATTTCATGTTACTATAGAATTTTGAATAATTATCTTTTATTGTTTATTTTTAAGCAGTTTCTTCTTGAAATAAATTAATCTGAAATCCTGATATTTTTTCTCTACCCAAGTCAAAAAATGTATTTATTCGCAATAAGTGGAAGAAGAATGAAAACTCTATGAATATTTCTAGGATCACACATCTTATGTTCCATTTGTTTGAAAAGAATGGAAAATCACTTTCAACATTCCTTATTCAGATTCCCAATTGTAAGTGGTTGTTTCAGCAACCAAATTGTTGTGAATTGTCGAAGTCTTGCACTACAAATTACTATTGTGTTTCAGCCAGTAAGAATTTTCACAATTAATGGTTCGTAAGAATGAATTTACATGTTTGAACTGATTTTTATTTTACAATCCGTTCTCAATTATTCATCACAATAAAGTTTTGCTTAAAATAATCGCTTTTTAGTTATCAAGAATATTTATGAATGATCTTTTTATATTTATTGACTTTCAGCTGATCCGTCTAAAACCACTGATTTTAAGATATGTCCCCTACACTGATTTGTATTGCTCATGGAGTTGGATTTATCGGTTTATGAGCATAGAAGAAATTTATTACTTTTTATATCTACTGTATTAAAATATTTTAATCTAAAATGTTAATTATCTTTAATTAAAATATATATAAAATATAATATATATATAAAGTATAAAAGATTTATAAAATATAAAAGATATATGAAATATATCTTTATTTAAATTAAAATAATAATTATATTTAATCTGTTAAATCACTTTTCTGGTAATTTTCATTCTACATCCGATGATGTGAAAAAAATATCGGTGTTATTATTTCTTAATTTAAGAAATAGCTCATATATCATATATTTGTCTAAAAAAATCATTTTTCTATTGTCTATTCATTTCTATTTACATTCGATTAATTAGTAACTTCGTAGGGAAGCAAGACCTATTATGTTATATATTTTAATACACTTTAATTTATGTTCCAATACATGCTCACAAGAATAGATTGTTATCAATAATAAGAAAATAATCCAAGCATATAGATTATTCCTAACATTTTAAAATCTCTAGTTTCTTTATTCAACATATAAAATTGTGTTTAATTTTTCTCTTTTTTTAAACACATTATTTTGGAATTTAATCTTTTCTTTTAACATCAATTATGATAAACTATGGAAAACATGATAGTACACATTCTTCAGTATGAAAATAATAAGTAAATTGTCTTCTGTTTCATCGTAACAAATGCGAGACCACAGTTATCAGGAAACGCAATAAAAATGTATTGTCTATCTAATAAAACTAGCAGTATGTTATAAGAAATAACATTTTTCTGTCCGACTTTAAGTGAATGTGACTCCAGAGAACTGATACTTTTATCTCTTCTCAGTCCCCATCTTGTTAAATGAACTGACACTGAATATACGCCGTTTCTGTAGCATGAGTTCTCTGTTATATCAAAGACCTTATAAATATTTTGGTACTGAATTTTTCTCATCTTGAATTTTCCAAATATTATTCTGAAAAATGAGATTGAAAATATATCTGATTTTGATTTGGTAACATAATAATGACGCAAGATCTATAAACTCTTTTTCCTGTGTCGTAGAATAAATATGGAGAGATAGATTTTATGTTTTCCTGAATTTAAAAAATATAATACCGGTTGCAATTATAGAGATTTTAGATAAAAAGGAATTTCTTTCTATTATAATTGTTTATATTTTTCACAGAGTTTTATAAAATTCAATGTTTTTTTTATAAATTACCCTAACTGATTGTGATTCCTTATAATTAGTATTTGCCTTCATTTATCTAATTAATTTTACAAATTGAGCTACTACATATCAGAATTTTTTATGAATTCACCAAGAAAATATACAAATTTCTTGGTAGCGACAAAATAGGTTTTCTTTGATGTTACGCATTCCCTTACTTGACTTTAAAAAGCGTTATTTTATTTAAATATACTTTATTTAGAATACTTTGCTTATATAATTTTCCAATACAATTAATAGATAATTGATGTTATTACTTTTATTTATAAAAAAAACTTTTTTTAAAGTTTTCAAAAATCGGAGGCATAAAGAACAAAGACCGGCACTGGTATCCTTATTTTCAATATATGCCGACTTCAGGCAACAAATAATTTTGCTCATTTTGCCTCAGTTCTGCCAACAACTTTGATTCGTAAATTTAATTATTTTTATGGTAATTGGTTCTATTAATATTAATAAAATAACATTTATAAGCATTTAATAAAATGTTTAAAAATTCTATTTTTTCAAAAAAAAATTGTGAAATTTAATGTTTTTTATAAAAGACATTTGGATAAATATTATAATGCAAATTATATTTACACATATTTGTTTATTTAATATACTTTTGAATCTGAAAATATTTCAATTAACCTGATGAAAATTTTAAGACATTTTTTACCAGCTCCTATAGATTAAGCCAGGACCGATGCGTTTAAATAATTAAATTAAAAAAATAACAATGAACACATTTTTATTAATGCCACAATAAAACTAATAACGGTGCCGCATACAAAAACAAATATGTTTCTCTTTATATTATCATTATGCCATTATTATTTAAAATCACGAGTGTGAATATTTCTTTCGTTTCCTTAGAACATAAAAAATTAGTTTATAATACATCATTATTTCCTATTATTCATTTAACATTACAATGTTTATTTAATATATAATAGAGTTCAAGAATCTTACTTTGATCGATTTAAAACAAATCCATACTTTAAAGGCATTATATGCTATTATATTACAACATTTAAAGAAATCTCACTTTTAAAGTTATGTCCTGTACAAATAGAATTTTTTTTTCTTTATTATAGATAAGAAATTTTTGGATACTACATTGTGCAAAATAATTCGTAGAGGTTCGTCTCAATTTGTTAGTACAAGTCTCAGATCTAAGAATCTGCTTAAACCGGTTTTATCTGCCTTAAGGAGGTTAGAGTATTTTGTTACATTAAAAGATTTGGATTGCCTGATTTAAATCAGAAATATTCATTTCAGGGTTAAATTTTAACTTTTGTTCATCAAAGTTGAAGGTTAAATTTTGCTCACTGTGCTGCGACACGTTATATTTATATGTGTGTATGTGTGTGTTTAAAAAATATTACTTGTGGAAATTGAGTAAGAATAAATGCTCCTAAAGATACTCTTATATTCCAATTAAACAAATAGCACCGTAAATTGTGTAGGCACATAAAGTATATAAAGAACTTCAAAGACATACAAAATATTTGTGCCATCATCTCCGAAAGAAAAGCAGTAAAAATAGAAGGACACATAAGAAAAAAAAGAAGAAAAAAAACTCAACGAAACGATAAAATTCTAATCCAGAATAGTAACATTAATTCAAGTCAAGAACTTAGCTTCAAAGAGATTTATTAGCCAATGATTTTGATCGCAGTGATTCAAATGCCTGCCTTTTGCTTCTGGAAATTGGCCAATAAGCAAGGAGAATAAAAGAAATAATATTTTTATCTGATAAAATGGCGATATAGTTTCATATTCATCAATAAATATAAATCAAGAATTACTGGTGATCTGAAAGGACAATTTCCTGTAATGATGGTTACTTAACTGTGTAGATTTTCATAGTAAAGATTATTAAAGGAAGCATGATATTGCTGCAGAATTGTTACATTTTTGCAAACATATTGTTCATTTCAATGCGAATATTTCGTATACAACAATTAAAAATAAACCCAGATTTCTATTATGGGAAATAAAATTAATAACTTGAAAAGGTATTTAGGAAACCAGCGGGCATGGTTTCTCTAAATTTCCTCGCATTTTCTCTAAGAAAAGTGATATACCGCAGAACGTCTCTCAGGGCCCTGGTGAACAACAGTTACGAAATATTAACCTTTTAGGGAATTATGTTGTATACATTTTAACAAATTTAGCTAATATTTTAAATTCGTTGTATAAAATTATTTTATTATGAAAAAAAAAACTATTTTAAAGAATGAAATTTGAAATTATAGTTGATGCTTGGTTTGAATATAACACAGTATTCTAGAAGAAATTAAAATTTGTTTTCGTTATTTCTACTGCTGATATCCATAGGGTTATCTGGTTATTTATGAATACTATTGATTACTGATCTAATTGAATTTAAATGTCTCTATCAAATTTTATCAAAGTTATAATTAATCACTTTAATCTCATATGTATTTCAGAATACATATTTTTAGATACTTGTTCCTTGAGTTTAAAATCTTTCTTTGGTTTTCATGATTTTTGACATATTCTTATTTTGTTTCAAAATGTCATGAATCCGAACATTATCTTATTTAATAGATTATTAGATTATTAGAATATTTATTAGATTTTTTTAGTCAAAAAAGGAATTTATTTATCGAATTTTTGTTTAATTTAATATTTTTTATTATTTTTGTAGAGATGTTGCAGTTGGCTTCATGCATGAAAACCTGTAAAATATGTAATAATATTATATGTAATAATATTTTAATGAACATTCATTTTTAAAATAATGTGAAAATATGAGAAAAACGAAATTATTATTTTTTGAATTTGATAATCAATTTTAAATTTGATTAAGAACAATTTTTTCATCATTCATCTTCATTCTGCATTCTAAAGATGAATTTTCACAATCATATTTGTGCATTAATTTTAGTTTATTATTATTTCTTTAATACCACTATTTTTTCTCACAAAGGATGAAATACTTTTAATATAATAATAAAAATAATGACCAGAGGATATAACCTTTCCTTTAATATTGAAAGCATATTACTCTTCTTTTTTGTGGTGCAATAACAAAGAATTTTTGCTTATTACTGTGTTTTATTTTGTTTTTAATTACATCTTTAAGACATAAGGAAAGAAATTGGCAGATATTATTTAATATTTTTATTTAATGCAATGTTAATAACCTCTACATTTTACAAAAATTTATTGGAAATGCTAAATATGAATAAAACCTACTAGCTTGACGCAAAATAAGTTTGGGCCGCGGTGGCCTTGTGATATCTGACCGCGGTTCAAAATTACGAGGTCCGTTCCAAAATTACCCTGGTGTTGCTTTAAAAAGGGGACATTAATATAACTAAACTAAGCTAAATAAGTTTAAATTAGTAGAATCATTTGATATTTAAAATATTATAGAAATTTTTTTGATAAATAGACACAACAACTTTAATTAGTTTGTAAGACTTTCTCCAAATAGAGAAAAATATTGATATTAATAACCTGAAACCTTAAATTTGGTCCTTTTTATGGTAGTTTTATTTAATATACTCGAATAATATAGTTGGGAACTTGAAGTGATATCTTTATAAAATATAGCCTGAAATCAAATATAATCAAATATAATCATCAAGTGATAAACATGACATGGATAATTTTTTTTAAGGAATTCAAAATGTATAACCATATATTTAATATAAATATTTTAAAATAATTTTAATAATGTTGCATGATTAATCTAACCTTTTAATTGAGAAATTGTTTAATGCTCATTCCATTGAAATTTAAATAAAGAAATTAAATCAGAAACAGAAAATAATGTATGATAGAACAAAATAGTTTATTTATATAATTATACATAATTAAATCTAATAACCATAATATTCAGAATAAGAACAGAAATACATGTTTGACAAACATTTTCTTCCTTATGTGTAATATTTTTAAAGCTTCATAAATGAAAACTCTAAAATATTTGATTTTCTCTTCAACAACTAGAACTTTTCAAAAGATATTTCATTGTAACAAGTTATTTCTTGAGTGCTAATAAAATTTCAAAAACATACTTCTCTGAAAAAGTATTTTCAACAGCATCTTTCTTTTTTTACTGCACAAGATCAGCAGTTGGTTTAAGAACATTTGTAGACAGAAATTCCCAACATCGTTAAGAAAGAAAATTATAAGAAGAAAATCCATAAGCAGGAAAAAAAGTAAGTTTTAGTAAGGTGTTTCGAGAGATATATAATATAATTTTATTGCTATTTCATTTTTTACAAATATACAAAAGTAAATAGAGAAAACTTATCTTCTATTTATATTTAAAATAAGAAAAAGGGCTTCTTTTTGTTGTTACTATTTAAAATAAGAGATTTCAGTAAAGATTGTTTTCAGTCAATTTATTATAATTGATTATAAAAATATTTTGCTTAGTGATTTTACTTAACTATTTTCTGAATAAATCAATATTCATATGTAGTAGCAGTGATACGTCAGAAAATCATCATGTATCAATTTGAATTAACGAAATCCAAAAATAATATCTTGATGCAAATCTCGTATTATTTTGCAAATTTAGTATAACTAGTCTATAATTTGCTCACATTTATTTGTCACATTTCTAAACAGCAAAACTTTTGTTTTTTAGACACAGATTCGTTAAAAAAATTAAAATTGAAAAATATAACATTATTTTACACATTTTTTTGCGTTACTTTAACTTATATGGGTATTCTCTGAAACATTTATGTATTTTAAAATTCAGAAAGAAATTTATCTTTTTTAATTGAAATTTTAATCATGAAAGATGCTTTAATAAAATTAAGATTTCCAATGACGAATGGTAAAATACAAATTTTATATGAGATTTCAATATAATAATTATCAGCTATTGCACGTTATGCCACTTATGTTTCAGTCATCATTTCCTTATTTTGATAGAAAATTTCAAATCAGCATTTGTAAAACTCATCAATAGATTAATGAAAAAAAAAATTCACGCTACATGCAAATGTAACTATTCATTGAGATGTGTTATATAATTAATTATCCACAGATAAGTTGCTCTGATTAAATACATATTTCTAATTTTATTAAATATCTTTTTAACAGTGGAGAATGTTCAAATAATCTCAGCATACTGCACGTGTCAGATTAGACAATGTTTGCTATAAATCTTACTAATTCTACAAATTCAGCTTAATTCTACAAAATTCAATATGTTGTCTGAATTAATAAGCTAAAACCACATTACATTACAATGAAAAACTTTCATTTAATGGAATATGAGGTTTCCTGTAATATTTTCAAAAATTTCAACGATTTTATTTGATATCATTTATACATAATACTGCTTGCACACTCGAATTGTAGCCCCTTTTTTAAACATTTTAATGTTGGTAGCAGTTGTTTAAACATCATGCTTCTATGAAGGTATAAAGCAATAGCTAGTTAAAAATTAATTTTTATTATTTTATGACTAGATCATTTTAAATTTAAGTTTGGTAAATAATATTGGCAGACAATAGTTTCCCTGTTAAAATATTCTTGGCCATCAACCTCATAAATTATAACAACCTCATAAAATTTAGAATGATCATCAATTCCAAATGCACTATTATTTATAATTGTGGAAAAAAAAGCTCTCTAAAATATTGCTTCGATTGTAAATTTTTATAGTCATTAAGTTTTAGTTAATTTTCTGAATATTTCTTTATTTTAGACTTTCATTTCTTCTTTTTGTTTTGTATAATAGTTAATTTGTCCTGAGCAATCGTTTTCATAGCGATAGTTCAGATTTAGTTCAGTTGTTTGGCAATTAGACAGAAACTACAGAATCATGCAATTTAATGTAATTTTTCTTCCTATAGAGCAATTTCGGTTTTGAAATTGTTTTTTGTTTAATTTTGCATTTGCTTCTCCTATATTATTTTAGATTTTTTTTTTAATATTTTACATTATGCATATTTAACTGCTGATAATTGGCACAGATAATATTATATCTTTTGTACATTAATTTCTTCATCATAAAGTATTTTTTATAGATTTAGAATTGTGTATGAATGATTCCTAAAAGAAGTTCATTCAAATTTATTATTTATTTGTGCTTTTTTAAACTGTACAATTTACATATTCCATCTTTTGTGCAATCGCATTTTATATTATACCAAATAAAAACACCTACATCATGATTTGAAGAAATAGTCATGATTGGAAGAAATAGTCTTTATTTATTCTTCAGGATTTGAAGGAAACAATCCAATTTGTATATTTTATCAAAATTTATTTGTTCAGGTCATGGCAAAAGCAATGCAATGAGCAGAATAGGTAGGCAGTATGCAGAAAACAGAGATCTTCAGAAAGTATTTTTTTCTTTACTTATATAGTTTTAGATAAGAAAAAGAGGACACAATGTTTTCTTTCCGTGGGAATCAAGTGATTATTTTTGAAACATAGATTAATTATTAATATTATATATATTTAGCATTTGTTTCCTTCTATATATCTGATTTTATTGCAAGTATCTTGGAATAAAATATAAATCCTTAATCGATCGTCTTTTTTCAGAAATAATACAATTTATCTTGTTTGTGCTCTGGATAGTTAAACTTCAGTAAAGAAAAATTCTATGATTCTTTTACTGGTATATTTTTGTGAATTAAATTTGATTCATCAACATTATCATTATAGCCAGAAATTTATTTGAATTATTATCAAGGATAAAATTTATTTGAATTGCAATCAAGTGTTCATTAAGTAATTTGTCCGCTTTATTCTTCTTTTGTCTCTAAAATCGTGTTAGATTTATTTATTTGAACTTCAGTAGATTTTATTCAAATCTCATATCATATACTAGATTGATTTTCAGTTTGTTCAAAAATATATTTAATTTTATTCCATTATGTGTCCATTATAAAAAATATATTTAATTATTTATGTTATGGTAATTGAATTTTAGGTAATTTTTTGATTATCATTGTTTGTCCTTTAAAAATCAATACCAAAGTTGTTTAAATTAAATAAAATATTTAAACTTGAATTTCAAAAATAATATGCTAAAGACTTATAAAATAAATAAAAATACAGAAAAGAATCTTTAACTAATATACATTCTTTTGAAGATGTTTTCCATTTCTCATAATTCTGTGTTGAAAATTTTCTGTACCATAAATATTCTTTCCTCGAGTTTTCAATAATCATTTAATATAGAGATAGAAATTCTAAAAAGTTTTTTTTCCTTAAATGAATTTATTCTAGAGAGTACATTTTCTAATATGCTATTCATCCCTCTATACTTTATTTAGTGTACATAGCATATGTTTAGTCCTTTTATATTTATAGCAATTCATTGAATTTCTTTTCTGACTAAATGAAATTGAATTTCTTTTATCTCTTTTGCTTATAAATGAGTTTACATTTTTTGTGAATAGTTTATAAAATAAACTATTTTATAAACTATTATTTTAACCTGGAATCTGTCCTTTGAAAAAAAGTTGATATTCTCAAATTTGCTTCTTTTTCTTAATTTATAAAAAAGACAAAATTAATTTATTTTCTAAAAAAACTGAAAAGCAAGATAAATGCAGCAGCATAAATAATTAAAGTCATGCATTATTATATGTGAAGAGTTTTTAATTTTTTTGGCAGCAATTATAGTGATCAAAAAGTTTTTTAATCATAACTTATTTGTTTTGAAATTTCCAACTGGAAGTAAAACAGAATTTGCTGCTTCTATTTATATTCAAATTAGTCCTACAATATGCAAAATTTTGACAAGAATTCTTGCTTCTATGTGAATTATGAGTACGAACTCGAATGAACTAACATTTAGTATATCCTGTAGCATACTTCTTTAATTTAAGAGTGAAGATTCTTCTGATTTTAAGAGTTAAAATAAAATGTCAAATAATTATGAGGTTAGAAATAGCTTTATCATCAGAATCTATCTGAGTAAAGGGATATATTCAAAAATATATCTGCTTCATGACAAAATAAAAAAATAATATAATATTTCTTTGTTCTTGGTTTATAACTAATCATTTCCAAATAGCATATTTTATATTAATTTGTATTTTTTTTGCAGATTTGCATTAGAGAAAGAGCTTACAGAGTTTTATTTCAGGTATTGGAAGCAATGATTATAAGGAAGAATTGTCAGAAATTAAAAAAAAAAATTAAAGTGATTAGATTATTTTTATAATCCAGCGTTTCTCAACCTTTCAGTATTTGCGGCCCAGTTTTCAATCATGATTTTCATAGCACTCCCCGCTTGCAATAAAATGTATACAATGATAATGTATATTGAGTATTTTGGATTCTGTTTTTAAATTATTTTTAACGAACTGCCAAAACAAGAGTAAAAGCGAGCCAACGTTGGCAAGAAATGACATCTTTTGGACAAGCCGGCGGTAAATAGATAAAGCGAATGAAAGCGGGGAAAATTTAAATATTATATTTGAAATGAAAGCCAAACAGGGAGATAACTTTAAAAGAATATGAAAGTAAAAAAATCCGTTAATGAAAGTTAATCTATACGGGGTGAGCTAAATTTAGGAACTGGGAATACGTTTTTTCGAATAATAAAAGAAATAAAACTGCAGCATGACTAAACAAAAGTGAAAAGAATAAGCAATGTTTGAGGAAGCGAATCCACACGACCTATGCGGTCTCGAGCATGCGCGGAGCAAATGTTTTCTTATAGGAAGAAGGAAAATGTTCGATAATGCAAGTTTCAATTCCAGCCAGTCTCATTAGAGTCGATCCTTTTTTCGCTATCGAATCTATAGTGAATGTGTATGTTATATATGTTTTATTGTTAATTGCAATTCACCGTATTAAATATTCACGGCAATAGATTTATTTAGACTCATGGATAAATTTTTAAGCGGAAGTAAGCAAGCACTAGACGATAGTCAAGCATCAACAAGTACACAGACGATTGTGGTTTCGAAAATAAAATCAAGATAATATTCTCAAGAATACTTACATTTTGGGTTTACCAGTGCTGAAGTAAATGAAGAAGAAAGTCCCCTGTGTATCATTTGCTCAAAAATGTTGGCCGCAGGCAGTCTGAAACCTAATAAACTTAAACGATATTTGAAAACGCTTCATAGTGAGTACGTCAACAGACCCAGATAATTCTTCGACTTAAAACTAAAATCATATAAAAAACAAAAATCATTTTTAAAGAAACTTTGTCTATGAATAAAAAAGCTTTAATTGCACCTAAAAAAGTTCATATAAAATAGCTAGATGTAAAAAACCTCACACCATTGTTGAAGAGCTTATTTTTCCAGCAGCAATTGAGATTGTAGAAACTATGTATGGAGATAATTTTTTAAAACAATTGCAGTCCATGCCTCTTTCAAATGATACTGTTGCTCGTCGAATTGGCGATATAGCAGAAGATGTACAGTGTCAACTTTTCTCTAAGTTGCGTGACACTGAGAAGGTTTGGCTTCGAAAGCAATGAGCCCTGGTCTGAATATTGTGTTAACTACGGTTATAGCCTTAGTAAATTATACATAAATGAAACCCCTGAAACCGGGAATTTTTTCCGCACTTTGTAAAGACATGGGTTTCAGTACATTCAGCATTACTATTTTATTACGAGGCAAGATGGTCATCACATGGGAAATTTTTGCAACGTGTTTATGAATAAAGAGAAGAAATCACCAATTTTCTAGCAGAAGAAAACAGACCGGAGGCGGAGAATTTTCGCAATGGTTTATTTGTGATGAAACTGAGGTACTTGGTCGGCATATTCGAGAAATTAAATAACTTGAATCTTCAACTCCAAGGAGCAAATACACATACGTATGTTGGATACGAGTGATAAAGTTAATACTTTTTGTAGAAAAATGGAATTGTGGAACAGAAAATTAAAGCAAAAAGCCTAACAATGTTTGCAAATGTAGATGATTGTACTAAAACTTACAAGGCTGAAGAATAACGTGTAAAAGTTGTTTTGTAACCATTGAAAATCTTTTAGCCATGCTGGTAAAGAATTTTAAAAAAGTATTTTCTTGCTGACGACAAACTAATAGCAAGTTACGAGTGAGTTAGGGATCCATTTCATAAGATTCCCGAAGGACTCTCAATTGATGAGGAAGAAAAATACATAGACTTCAGCATAAGTGGCGAAACTAAAAGTCAATTTAGTAATAAATCGCTATTTGAATTTTGGGCGGGAGTAAGGATGATTTTTCTGCACTAAAAACAAGGACATTTCACATTCTATTTCGATTTTCAACCTCCAACTTTTGTGAAACTGGATTTTCTGCTGTGGCTTCTTTGAAAATAAAATATAGAAACAGAACTGAGCTATTTCTAATACTAAGCCTTAATTCGAAAAATTTTGCTTTGCAAGACAGGCCCAAGAAAGTCACTAATAGTTATTAAATTTGTTTATAATTTGGTATGTTTCGATTAAGTAAGTTGTTTTACTTTAATAAGTTATTAAATATGTCGAAATGTATTTTGTTTTGTATCTGTATGTGTGCTTTCCTTTCAGTCAGTGAATCCATTTTTTTAAATAGTATTTCCTCTTGGATATTCCCGCGCCTCCCTAGGAGGGTACGCCCCACAGGTTGAGAATCGCTGCGTTATTTTAGCCATCTCAAGAAAAATTATTGTTTATTTAAATTCAAGTAGATTTTAAGCTATAGTTTGCAAAAGGGAAAAACGATAATCCTTGAATATCGTACGAAAATGTTATCAGGTGAATCTTAATAAGTTATTTGCAAAGAAAAATTTGATTTAGTGGTATCCAATTATTGCTAATCACAACAAAATAAAAATTAGTTCCCTGCAAAAACTCTCCTATTGCAATAATCCTGCATAAGAGCTTTAAATAAATTAAAAGAAAAACTACAAAAATTTGAATCCAACATAAAATTAGGTCATAAAATTTTACTAATTCAATAGATTATTAAATGCAATGTATATCCAACAATTTCTGTTATCGAAAAATAAATTTTTGCAATTATTTCTCTTTTGACAGGACCAAGTCAAGATCTCAACACTCGAATGATTAGGGATGTCTATACCAATTATGAATGGCGAAATACGTGTTTAAACGTGAAGTATGTGTCTAGCGCTGAAACCGAGAAATGATATAATTTCTTTTGTAGATACTGAATTATTGAACTTTATTTAGAATTTACATTTTACTTATATACAAAGCGATCTTTTTGGTTTTTTCTTGAGTAAGTTGCACAAAGAGAATCGTATAAATCTGTAATTTTAAAAAAAATCAATCTCCAGATTTTGACAAAACTACAGATTTCTCTGAGTTCGAAAAACCCATTTCTGGATTTATATAATGTATGTCTGTGAATACAATAACTCAAAAAACGCTTTGAATTAGATAATTGAAATTTGTTATAGACTTTATACAAAATTTAGAGACTGTTGTCAAATTTTGTATGAAAAAAATCTGTATGTTCGGCTGCCTGGATTACAAACCATAAAGAAATATATAGACAAACTTGGTACATATGATTAGCATTTAAAATAAAGAGAGGTATCAGATTTTGAACAAAATCTATCAAAGGATACTTCATCAGTTTGTACTATTGTACTCATGCCAATACAATAATTTAAAAATACAATGAAAATTTATATGATTTTTGTGACTGTAGTTTTAATTATGATTCACATTTTGTAAATCGTATTAAAAAACTTGCAGACTTCAAATTCATTATTTGGAGACAATTAATAATCGCATGTCAGTGGTTAATATCCAAAAATCAGGCACTAGATTCATAAAAAATTCTAGAATTATGCTTAAGCTAAAGTTGAGCAAAGAAATATTCTAGCTGATTTCACATCATCTTGATTTTGAAATTAAACTTGGTGTAATTACTGTTAAGTGAATCGATTTAACTCCACAAATTTCTACATCACCTGTCATACTGATATTCAAACGATTTAAAAATTTGTGAATTCTAATCAATAACAATTATTATCAGACTACCATGCCTTATATTAAATTCATTAAAAGTTTATTACATTTCTTCAAATATTGATGAATCTGTTAATAATCATGTGAAGGTGTTTTAATCTCTAGACTATAACATAAAACTTTTGGAGCTCAGTACATTTCACAAAATAGGAATACATTTTATAGCTCTATTTTCGAGTTCTTTATCACCTTAAATCATTTATTTATTTTGACTTTTACCATTCCATTTAATCGGTATTTTCTTCTTTTTTTTTGCTTGTAAAAAAGAAATGCGGAACTTTATACATGGATTGAAACTATTTGGTGTATCCACTTTTACATGCTTTATTTTGTGTACAAAGAGAACTTATAGCCTTATTATAAAGAAATGTGATTCATTATATCGTTGAATGTATTTTGTAAATGTCGATTTCCGGGTGAGTTTACAGTTTCACCAGAAAGATGAAGCATGTGTTATAGTTAATACAAATAAATATATTAACAAATATAACCGGAAACACTATATAATTAGATGTGACCAGTTTGGAATGACCAGATGCTTGCTATTTTGACAGTGAGCAAAACCATCTTTAAAGAACTGAATGAAACAGAGATTCTGTTCAAATACATAACTACCATAGTCTCAGCTCCGAGAAAATTAACTTACTATCTGAGCTTCATTTTTATCGGGCATGTAATTTGCTGGATTCCCAAGTATTTTATAGATATTTTCGCTTTATTTATACTATTCGCATGCTCTTATGAGGATTAATTGATTACTACCAAAATAAACTAACATTTCCTAAGGAGGGGAAAACCATCTCAAATTTAATTTTTAAAGGATTTCTAAGAATATGAGTTTTTTTTTCAATTTGTTCAACGTTGTATGCCTTTAAAGAATTGAACCTTATTTTAGTGGTAATTTATACGTTGGTATTCTTACTTGCAATAATCCAAGATTTAGAATAAGAATACATTTCAATCCGAAATGCATTTTTGGTGTGTTGTGCAGGCAGGCAAAACAGAAGCGCATGAATAAATGAAAAAAAAGAACCATGCTCAAGAATAATTTGGTTTTCCATTTTCATTTATGTGAAAAGAAAATGAAAATATGCGGTTTCAGAATTTTCTTCATGTAAGAAACTAAACATGACTACAGGGTCAAAACATTAATCAGAAATTTTCTTGAATAAAATTGCCTTAAAAAAATTTCTGAAACGCTTTGCTCGTTCATATGCGATGGTAATTCTTCGTAATAAAAAAAAAGGATTTGTTTGAGATTTAATAACTCTTTAATTACGACAGAATCCATTGAAGCATTTCAAAACATTCGAAAACCAATAACAAAAATTAGTATATTATTTGGTTTCCTTTAAATATAATTCAAGCAACAGCAATATAAATGACGGATAAAATAAAAGTGGATTTCTCTTTTGTCACTCAAAAATTATCACAATTGTTAAAGTAAGAAACTCTAAATAATGGACTAAAACATAGCTCAGCAATATTCCCATATACTTCTTTAGTTACATTTTTTTTGTATATTGCATTTAATATATTACAATAGAATTTTTTTTCAGACAAACCCTTAAAAGGGGGAAAAACACTACAATTCTTGTAAAAATGCAATTCTCATGGAAATGCGCTTCAAAAAAATTAATCTTAAAAAAATAACAGAAAGGACTGCTTCAAAGAATTCTTTCAGAAAAAAGGCTTTGTGAGAGGACATATGGAATTTAAGATCTACTGAAGAGGTTTGCTTATTTCTCTTTCTGGTTTCTGCATACTGGCTTTGGAAATCCAGTATCGGAGGAGTTACGAAAGGTTTTGGAATGTAATCCTGAATTTATGTTCAGAGATTTCGGAAGATCTATGTTGAATTGAGAACATTTTATGAGATGGACAATGGAAAAAATTATGGTTTTCCGTGGCTTCCTCTTCAATCTTTTGTTATGTATTGGAAAATGCAACTCCTAAAAGAATAAATTTAAAAGAGAAAATGCCTACGATGAGAGATTTTAGTGTATTTTGACATAAAAATATTAAAGTCCTTTTTGAAAATAAAATCCTTTCGACCGCGAATAAAATTTTGTTGTATTCTTTCTATTTTTAACATGTCTAGATTCTTTATGTACTATTCACTTCTACTACTACTAAGGGTGATATTATTTCTTCCTTTCAAAGAAACTTCTATAAACTGCGCAGGCAACCTTTTGTCATACATAAAATATAAAGGGAATTGAGAACTAATTTATTACTTATTTTCATATTTAATGCAAATAAATTTAAATGATAAAACAAAAACAAAAATCTAAACATCTGTTGATATGAGGAAGATGTAGAAATGGTTTGTCTCATATATTTTTATCTTTAAAAAGTATATGCTATATTTGAAATAATTGTGCAATTCAAATTGGATTTAAAAAATTATACTGTATTCTCTTCCTTGTGTTGTCACATTAACAACTACGCTTACAAGATTACTTTTTTACAACTGAAGAATCGCTGCATTTCATTTCAGTCATATTATAGAACAAGCTTTCAATGCATAGCTTTATGTTATTCGATAATTATATTCGCTATAAAATTGAATTCTAGTAAAAGGAGATTAGAGAATCCCTTGGAATCTGAATGAGCACAATTGAAATATTATTCAGAAATCAATTAAAGTTTTATCAAATAGAAGATGGTGGTTACAGCATTTATTTTTCTACAAAGAATAAATATCAAATACAAAAAGTTTAATCTACATATAAATAAATATAAATTATTCAAACAAAATTTTCTAAAAAAGGTGTTGTAGTAGAATTCATTCCTATTGTCATCATTCAAGAACTGAGGAATTATATATTTTGCATTCTTAAAATTTTTTGGACTCTCATTTTCTTAATTTGTACACACTACTGAAAGTGATATGTGAATGAATCAATTGTTTCATATGTTATTACCAATAAGCCTTCAGGTATACAATATGTGTTACCGAAATGAATTCATCACTGTGATCCACCTAACTTCGTCTAAAACAAGCATAAATGTTGACCAGTTTTATTTCAACCTTCCAAGGAAAAACAAATTACCCCATTTGTTTAAGCCATATTTTAACTTGTCTTAATTAAATGCTCAAATATTTCTTTGGACAATAGAAGATGGCTTACTGACAGTAAGTTAATCATGGACTTTTAACGTATAGGCTTAACTAGTTATGCTCAACTGTGGTATCAAAACTATCATATAATTGTAGATATTTCCGATTTTAAACTTTAAACTGAATCATACAATGAATGTTCTTTTGCATAACATATAGTTGTGTAACGGCAAATAATAATAATTAAGTTTACATCATATATTATAAGTTTTCAAAGCATTGTTGTAATTTTTAAATATTTTCTGTTAACTCATTGCAATAATATTTTTGGCTGTTAACTGTAAAAATAACCTGATTTGTTGTGAAAAATGTGGCGGCGCGTGGATTGATTCTTGTGTTGCTTTGGTAACCTCTAAGAGTTTGGAGTCAGCAATTTATGGAATAAACAACACTGAATTGAGGCTGTGTTCTTTTAAATATGAATCTCAATAGTAACCAATATAGCAGTAGCTTCTCTTAACAGTTGTATTATGTTTCAAAAGCATGATATTCTGGCCTATTTGTTTATCAAAACATGCCAATTTGATAAAAAATCTAATAGCTAATACTAAATAATTCTATGACTTCCTTGACAACTCTATTATGATGGTGATGACTGAATGCTCCGATGGTGACTGCACATAAAACGTTCAAAATTACAATTATAAAAAATGATAAGAAAATAATTAATTATAATTATTATATTATTTACGCCGGATGAATTTTGGTATGTTTCGATGAGGTAGGTGCCCACAACAGTATTCCAAATATTTTGTAATTCATTGTATACATAGACTTCTGTTCATTCAGGTATTTTTTCAGTATTTGAAACTATTCTGTGAATAATTTACTTCTGTTCATGGAAAAAAAAAGATAACTTGTTCATATGACTTGTTTGAAAGCAAAATTATTTTAAAAAATGCCATAATTTCAACCACATTAATCAAATTCAGTTAACCAAAAATACACTTTCATAAAAGCTCTTAAAAATAGAAAATTTTATATTCATTGTTGCAACCAGGGTTTGCAAGAAATAAATCTCCCCCTTCAGAGGGCTGCATTGTATTGATCCATATGATATAAAATTTGAACTACAGACTATTGAGATAATGCACTTTACATTTATTTAATAAATAAAAAAATAGTACAAATATTCACTGTTTGGTGGCGTTGTAATACACATTAAATCATTTAATATGGTCTATAATTGTTAAATAAAGTAAAATTAAAATTACTCAATATGTCCTCCATCACTATCAACAATATACTCTAAGCGGAGAACCATATTTTCTACAGATGACCGGGGTGAATCTGCCGGAATATTAAGAATATGGCACCAAATGTTGTCCTTCAGATCTACTACATATGATGACCTTTGATGGTAGATATTGTCCTTCAAATAACCCTACAACCAAAAGTTGCAATGGGTGATGCCCGGCGAGCGAGGAGGCTCTACTATTGGGAAATGAGGGCTGATATCTCATGTTTCTGTGAAATGCTGAATTAAAAATCGCTTTACCTGACGATCAATATCAAGTGGTGCACCATCCTGCATGAAAATGATGTCTTGAAGGCATCCACGTTGCAGATTACAAAATCCCTCAGCATATCATGATACCGTTGTACTGTGATGGAACAGGTATGGATCCCATTTGAAGTTATCTCGTCAAAGAAATACGGTATAATGATAAAGGTAGCTGTAAAACATACAATACTGTCATTTCTTCAGGATGCAAGGATTGTTCCTGGATAACATGAGGGTTTCCTCTGGCCTAATTCGACAGTTTTGGGTATTAATGTGCCATTGAGCAAGGAACTAAACCACCATTGGAGAAAGGAACTGAAGTACAAAAAATTTTAAGGACCTCTAAGTTCCCGGCTTGCAACAGGTGCACAGACCTGATTTTTTATGGACAAAAGTGCAAAATCTGCCGTACGATTTTTCATATAATTGAACACGGCATATCCATAATACGGGGAAGAACTGGCAAACTGACACTCTTATGCGGCGATTGACTGCTGCCTTCAGCAATGCTAGAAGGCGGATTTTTTTTTTCTCTACCTACAGTTTTTTTTCCTTCTTTTTTCAAATTTCTGCATTATCTTCCATAGGGCAGCTGGAGATTTTGGACTTCTTCGTATTTGTTTCATAAGACGAAATTCTTTTAGACTTGCAAAGGAGTTTTGTTGGTTCTGGTAGAACAATTTTCATCTGTAGAGCTTTTTCTTGCAACTTGGCATTGAACCGAGGCATGATGAACAGAGAAGAAACTAATGTTCGTGCAGAATCTGCCTTCTTTTTATCCAAAGAAAAATGGTAATAGACATGTGCTGTAATGCAAATTATGTTTCATATTTTCAATATATGCAAATAAATGACATTTGTATTACAGCACCACTATTATTGAATTTTTGTGCTGATTTTTTTTAATTATTGAGTGTAAAGCGCATCATCTTAATAATCTGTAGTTCAAATTTTATCTTATTTAGACCAAAAGAACGCATTTAGAGTGCTCTGAAGTGGGTAACGTATGTCTTACTAACCTTGTACTTTAAGAATTTTAATTTGTAATTTAGCATTATAAACGTTCAATAATTATGAAATAATTTGTCTCGCATCCATAAATCGAAGGTAAACTTTCTTAGCAGTTAAAATTTGATTAAAATCAATTAATTAATTGCTAATTAAATTCTGAAACCTGTTAGCGACATTCTTCTCAGCGTCTTCGTTTAGAAAAAAGTTCATGCAAGGATTTCAAATTTGCGCACTGTAAGGGTTTTTTATATATTTAAGTGAATTAAATGAAGTAAAAGTTTGTAAAATCATGTAAGACAATAAAAAATTTAATTTATTTCTTTTAAATTTTATTTATCTTTGAAAGATAAAGCATAATTAAAAAGCAATAAAGTGTTTTATTAATATTCTTAATGTATTTGATACATGTATTTCTCGATTAATCTTTACTTTGTTTTAGCAATTCGAGAGTAAAAATTCTCGGTTGCAAAGTATTAACAGGTTTATGTTCTAGAAATCAAGTATTAAATTATTTCCAGTCTTCCCTTGTAAGCCTAAATTGAGCTTGAAAGACATTCTTTTAATCAGCATATTTTTTAACATTTGTTTGTATTCACTTCTAAAATTTTAACGAATTCTTTTAAAGTTCTGGAATCTGTGCAGTGCGTTTATAGGCATCAGATTGCATACAATTCATATTCAATCGCTTCTTCTTAGTTTAATTTATTCACCCAATTGAATTAGTTATTAACTGCAAGAGAAGGTGAGGAATATGGGCTTAATAAAAGCCAATGGGAACTGTTAGTCCATAGTCCTAATGAATAGTTATTTAAATAATTCATATTCAAAACTTTAAAACTATTATGACTTTCTTGTTCCGTTATTAGAAATTATTGAGGGCGTTTTAAAGCTTTGAGCATAACCTTGGAAAGTTAAAATAACATTATTTGCAACGGATAGGTTAGATGAAATAAATAATGTTTAATAAATCTTGCTTGGGATGCATTAATCGTCTTAATTTTACAAAGTACGACATTGAAAAATATATCTCTTCTGTCCAGAAAAATAACTTTTAAGTCTGTAATAAAAAAAAGGCATTTCATACAATCGATTTTTTGAGATTTAATTAATATTTGCGCTAGAAAGTAAAATACAAATTTTAAGCGCCCTAAAAACAATCAACATTTATCCATTATGATTAATCCTCACTTTCCGCTTACTAGGATACAAAAATAGTAATTTTATATTGCACAATTTTAATCCTACCTTTTCTGAATTAGTCTTTTCTTGTTAGTAAAAAGAAACGCATTTATTAAATAATAGTTCAAAATTTATAATCAGATTACTCAACGGCGCATTTTTAAATATGCTTGATAAAATATTCATTAATTATTCTTAACAATTTAAGTTTTAAAATTTTAATGTTTACCTTCTTATAAAATAAAGAACCAATTTCTAAAAAAGTTTTACTAAGACTTGGAGAGCAGATAGAATCGGTCGAATTATTGTTTACATTGAATCATTTCTGAATGACTTGTTGATAAGATTTTTTAACCGAAATAAAAATAAAAATATAAACCATTACAGAAATTAATAAAAAATAAATAAAAACATTGAAATAACTAAAGAATAAATGCATTAAATTAGAATTAAGGGAGTGGCATTAAACCATTTTTAGAAACAATTCGTTCATACTTAAATATAATCTATGATGCTTTAAAGCATTTGAGCATACTTCAAATCAAATTTCCTTCTTTTTTCATTTACTTTTATAATTAATTGTATGCTTTTTATTTCAATTGATAAATCTAAGAAAATTATTCAAACGGTTTTAAATTAGTATCAGCTTTATTATTATTAATAAAAAATCAAATTGTATTAAAACACTTTACATTATTTACCATTTTAATCATATATAATATTGTACATATATACATTTTATATTTACTTATTTACCTTCTTCAGTAATATTTAATAAATTATTACTACTATAACAGTTAATTTAAAATATTTTGAACATATCTGTTTTGCCAATGAATTTCTTTTCCTTGAACTTTTGAGAAATTTTAAATCAAAATAAATAACTTTTTTTTATGATGAATAAATTTATTTCCATTTTATGTCGAAAATAGATGTAGTTTTCATCAGTTTCCCCTTAAAATCGGAACTTATATCGAAAAAAAAGTGACGAATAATTTTTTAATTTGAAAATTTCTTTATGTTCATTTGTAAAATGAATATAAAAAAATAATAGCGGATGCATTTCTATTTCAAGATGAATTTTTTTAAAACTGTCCGAACCTGAATTTCTTTCTAACATTTGCACCGTTGTTTAAAAATACTTGTACGAATTAAGTAACTATTGAATTAAAGAGAATTAATTGAAGTTCCTTTTTTTTACAATACTTAATAAAGGAAAGGAGTTGCGAGCTTTGTAGGATCATTAAAACATAGATATGCGGCTGTACCAGAAAGTAAAATAGTTGAAAATAAAAAAAAATTAAAGTTAATATATAATTCTATAAATATACTGATATGACGTAACAATGTTAACTTTCATGTTGTTTTTAATTTATATTTATTGATATTTTATAATCTGAATTCAAAATTTAATTTCCCTGTAAATATAAAATTTATTATTTTGTGTGAATTATAATATATTTAAATTCAAAATGATTCACGATTTTTATAATACCAATAATGAAACAAAATAAATATTTTTGAGCAGATAAAGTAATCAACAATGTATTTCTGTGTTTCGTTGTGCTTTCAAACTTAATTTGATATGAAAAGAATAAAATAAAAAAAATCAAGGGGGGACAGACTTAAAAATAATGCATGATTTTGTGAATTTTATGAGCTAATATATAGACTATATATTTTTCTTTCATTCAGTTACAATTTGAAAAAGAATTTTAAATAAAAAATGGCATTCCAAAATTTAATAAGAGTGTTAAAAATAAATTTCACTTCGATTAATATCTTTCCTAAAAATTAAAGTGCCTTGAAATTTTAATTATTTGTTCATACAGAAATCACACAGATCATAGTTTCAAAGATCCCTTTTCATTTAAACAATATTTCGATTCTTTCATTTTAAAGCTGATAAAATACCATTTGAAAATGGCATTATAAACACAGATACTTTTTTCACCGAGTGAAGTGAATTTGCTTAAGCAACATTAAATATATTGAATTATCTTCCTTTTGGTACTTTATTTAAACTGCTATTCCAAAAGAGCTTATTTGATGAAAGTAACTCAATAAAAAGAATCTCTAGAAACAGAAGTAATCTAATTTGCAGTTATTTCGTTATTATTTCTTCAATACATGCCTCATTTTTATTGGTGTATAAGTTAATTACATTAGATTTGGGTTCTTTTTTTCTGTCGTTTTTCTATGATCCAATGACTATTAAGCAGTAAAAACTGGAAACTGTTAGAGTCTTTAGGGAGAGATTAAATGTTTATTTAATGGATTTTTTGAAATATTTTCCGGTCCACTAAATGAATCTGCAAAAATGAGAAGCATTTCATGGATGAAAGCATTGCTAAATGCTAATAAGAAACTGAAATATGCTATTGTTATATTTTTATACTTTGATTATATTTTTTTCCTTCAAGCATTATTTCTTTTGAAACAAATAGATGAGAATAGAAATAATCAGCATAATGGTACTCAATATCGTCGAATTTAAATTTTCAAATGGCTTCCATACTCGAGAACAGAATTTATTTATGTTGTAATTTAGCTATTTAATCGCAATTACATTCATTTGAATTGTCTTAAAAATGTATTCTCTTTTTTTAAAGATGATTTTTATTCTGAAATGTTATATAATTATGAATACAAAAAAAAGAAGGAAAAAAAACAACAGGAAATTCTGATCAAATACACTTGTATTCATCTAGGTGAACATTCATGATGTATACTTACTTTCAAAAATTCAAAGATACTCGTATAAAACCCTATTCATTTTTTAAATTTATTTTTATTTATTTATTTTCTATTTTGGGCAAAGGGTTTTATAAATACACGTGTTTTCCCTAAAGAAAAACCCAACTAGGATAAACTTAAGGTATCTTGTATTTCATGCCTTAAAATAAAGTACCTCATTATTTTAGAAAAAGTTTATAATTGATAGGAAGTATGCATCATTGGCTATAGAAATTATTAAAGTTGCAGATAAGGGATGAAACTTGTGTAAGCTGCACTTGTGTATCAGTTTCAAAACACATGTAATAATTCGAATGTTTATTTCTATAATAAAAAAAATATTTATTAAAAAATCTTCTAATGAGTAAAAAAAATATTTAATTTTTAAAAACTAATAAGGAATTGAGGGCAATAAAATATACAAGGGTACATATTTTTCATTTAAAAATTGGCAACTGAAAAGAAAAATTGCTTCGTTGGATTTTAATCTGATTATAACATACTGAAATTAATTGATTTTATTTTAAACACTGAGATGCAACGTCTCTCGCTTTCCCACATATAGTAAAGTGTATACGAACGTCCAGATGTGGATATTTCTCACTAGGAGAGTTATTGTGCCTGGTCAATTGTTACAATATACATGTGTGGGAAAACAAATATGCATACTGTCATTTCATATAGATCAATCATGTCTTCAAGAGAGATGAACATCAAAACTTCCAGAAGATAAACTTGTTTTTCCCTTTATGAAGAGACTCCTTATGTCATCAAATTTGATCAAAGACCAATAACCATCGCCATTACGTATCAAACACAGGTTCAGGTCAGCCGGCGTTAGCTGTGAATTGATTGTAATTGATACTTGTTCAATAGTCGGTCGGCCACAAAGATGGTTCCTTAATAGACATTCCTTCAGTCGGATTTAGATCATTAAGGAAGCGATGTTGAGCAACTATTGGGTGATTGGAAACTAAAGTTCACCAAGGGTAAACCGGAGGCGGATATCTGATGAAAATAAAAGGCGTTTTTTTTTCCAAAGTAAAAGAAGATAAAGGTTTCGAATTAGAATTCGGAGAAACTTTGGAGTGCGGAAAGGTTGTTCCTGATTTTTTAGAAGCTTCGTGTAATTCGGGTTTCCATGTTAGGATCCACCCGATAAAGATTTCTGGAGCGGCCCTTGAGTAGCCAATTAAAGCTAACAGCCTCTTTGCGGTTTTTTGATGACTCATTCTCCGTTTGATAGAGGAACTATTTCGTGATTGAACTGTTATTTGATTTTTGTAAATAGTATTAACCCAGATGAGATCATATTGTTCGTTGTAAATATATAGGGTTGTAAATAAAAGAATTATTTTGTTACCCTACTCTCTTATTTGATAGGTCTTGATTCAAGATACAACATCCCTTGAACCTGCATTTCGCACACAGTAATTTTACTCTCTTCGAACTATCTAAGAAGCAGCAATCAAGTCGCTATTTTTAAAACCGACATCAAAGTTCTGGAAGCCACCTTTATTGGGCTTCCTTTTATGCTGGTTTCGACAGATTGGTTTTTCAATGAGTCAAATGCTTTAGCAAGTTTGGTGAGATATTATAAATAATTTTATTTATAATGGCATAAGAAAACTTTGCTACGTTATTTGAAATGATTTCTTCGAAAGTCAGACCTTGCACTTTCCAAATATATCGATAAAAATAATAATAATAATAATACCGTAAAACTGAATGCCAATCTATTCCAACTTAATATCAACTATTTCCCAGATTTGAATTATAGTAATTCATAGATATTTGTTACCTATGTACTTAACAAATAGTTAATTAATATACAATTATTACTTTCTAATTAATAAATTATGATTATTTAAATTGAAAGTCAAAGAAAATCCCATTTAAGAATCAAGCATAAGACATTTCGATTAATGAACGTTTTGTAAAATCTCTAAAATTCTGATGAAAATGCATATTATATTTATATATGGAGATTTATTTATTATTTTCCAAACAGTAATGGATAAAGTTTCATTATTATATTTTAGAGATTTTACGATAAATTACTTGTTACGATAATTCAGACATTTCTCCAACATTGTTAAAAGGTATGCTGCATCAAATAATACTGATATAAATAAGGTCGAGGAATAGCCCACCCACAAAGTTAATAGCATGAAAACATTATTATTTTGATGTATAAACTCTCTGATGCTGAAAGCACTGAAACTAATCACATTCACGTTGAGATTAATTTTGTTATTATATTTTATCAATTTCTGCATTAACTTTCATGTGCCTGGGTCATTTGGTAATGGACTGGTAATGTTAATATAGAAGTATTAATTGTTATAAATTTCTGCTAGATGTTGCCGGAATGAGATCATGCACATTTATAATTGAAATTCGTTCATTATCAAAACAGTTTTCAGCTTAATGAAATAGGCCTACATCTTTTAATGCATCACATTTTTTGTATGTAGAAAATCATATGTACAAAAATAATGTATACGTTTTGATTTTCGATTCTCTCATCTGCTTTTAAAATTATAATTTATTTGTTAAAACTACTGCATTTAATATTCGTCAAATATTACTTTCATATATTTGATGTTATGTTTCCTTAAAAAGATAATAGTGTTATATTATAATGCTTAGTACTACGGGGAAGCAGCTCATAATTAAGGATGAGAAGTTTCCGTTATGGTGGATAGTTCTCGTCACCCCTGTGGGTACACGAAAAGGTGGGGTTCTGGCTCCTCCCATTAATGACGGGACGTTCTTTCTTAGTGAAGGGTTGTACCGTGGCCAGTGATGGTCCTTAGAAATCAACCAAAGTTTCCACTACTTTGCTGTTTCGGTGATCTGGTCATTCAAGATTTTTATTTTCAAGTTTCAAAAATATGTATGTATGTATGTATGTATGTAATTGTATTTTAAACTCAGATTTGAATTTATTTAATTTCCAAGGTATTATCTTAAAGCACCATAGATTATTATTTAGCCTAATTATTCTCTTATTTCCTAATTATTCTCTTAATTATCTAATTATTCTCTTATTTTCTGATCCAATTTCATTTTCGCAACTTAATTAATTCAACAGAAGCTTTGTAAAATTGCTGAATCCGCTAAAATCCTCACTTTTCCACACTCTGAGTGAAGGGACAAAATACCGCTGATGAGACAAATTCTTTTTTAAAAGATCCATGTGTTTCCCTTGCCTCGTCGCGTGTAGCGAAAATCCCTATCAAAATCTCATTGTATATAAGCACTATGGAGAAATACTTTCCCTGTCAATATCTCAGGTTATATAAGACCAGGGATAAAATGTTCAAGAGCTTTTCCCTCGTTTCTTTCTGTGTCGGTCTGTGTTGTGTGTGATCGTCGCTTACCTGCGTCTCCAAGATGAAATAAAACGACGTCACGAAATCGAGAGTCTCTTCCATGTCTTCGAAACTGCATTCTGCTTCACATAAAATAATACTTACATATATATTGCAACAAGTGTATAGTGAGATTATGAACTGCTCATTTTCAGATTTATATTTTTCATCAACTTCAGAATCAATATTAATGCTTGTTTTTTACCTTTATAAAATATTTATAATGGTAGTAAAATCGTGTGAATTCATTCGTAACATAACTGCATACAATAAATGTTGCTCGAATGATAAAGCCATTTAATGAATTGGCAAGAGGAAAAACATGTAAAACGATAATGAGAAAAATAAATTTTTAAATGTAGATAACAAGTTATATAATTTTGGGCAAATATATTTTGTAACTGAAATATTTGCTTTTGTTAAGATTAAAATAAAGAAATAAAGAGATATAACTTTTCACAACTGTTTCGATCTTTTACGAAGTTAGGAGGCATTAGTGATATTTTTATACCAAACACATTGTTATTTTGATATTTGAATTTTTAAATAAATATGAAAAAGAAATGCCCAAGTTAATTTTTAAAATAATTTAGATCTCCCGTTTTAATACTAGCATATATTTACATCATTTAACCAAGATATAAAGCTTTCATAACTGTTGATTAGTTTAATTAGATTAGAAATAAACACACGTGATTTATGAATGATTTATTGACATTTTTTTTTCATATGAAGGAATTTTTTTGTTTACCTGAATGATTTACAATTGAATGCATGTGCACACTTTTGTTCCTGTACAAAATTTCACAATTTTAAATTTTGTAATATATACTAACCAGCAATTTTAAAATTGAATCATTTATATACCTTAACAGTATTGCACTGAACTAAAGTACAATTCAATGAAAGAAGGGACTTCAGTGTGTTATAGAATAATAAGGAATTCTCAATACATATGGAGAGATTCATATTAAATATCTTTTAATGAAGCCTTTCAAAATGTGATGACGATATTGTCATAAGATGTGGGAATTCAATTGATATCCATGGACATATTATTATTCTGGAAATTGAAAGGGATTAAATATTTTCTTTGTATTTTTTTAGGAAATTGTCATCAAAGGTTATTAATAAAGCTAGTTGATGAATTTGTATATTATCTTTGTTACTTTAAAGTTTTCTTGTATTTTAATTGAAATATATATTAAACTTAAGCAGATATTCCCTTCATTCTTCCCAATGCCATGTGTCAATTCCATGTTTTGTATATTTATAAAATAGAAATAAATCCGGCAGTAATAAATTTTTCAAACAGATTTATTTTTACATTTCAATGGTTCAATTTATTTGTCATTTTTTTTGAAATCTAAGCATTATAAGATATATTTTTTTGGTTGTTGATATGCTTGATTTTAAAACATTTTTATTCAACTCATCCTTTTATATTTTAAATAAGGCACATAAAAACAAATTGAATAAGATTAATAATTTGATTTTGAAATATTTCCATTAACTGTTCAAATAAGGAATATGGATAATAGCTGAAAATAACATTTTATTCAAATATTAGTTCAAACAATTTTTGTCAAAAGCGAAAAAAAAAATAATTAGGAAGAGTATTTCTAAGACTAGAATAAATTTTTTTCTCAAAATAAAATAAACCTTTCAAGCTTCATTAGATACATTTAACTGGCTCATTAGATACATTGGATTAAGCTTTATACAGAATTATAAAACAAAACCAATAAAAAGCTTTTTAAAAAGGGACATTATTTATTTATTATTTTCTGTTTGCCGGCTTCATTATTGTTAGTATATAAGTTAATTTCACCAGATTTATTTTTATTCTGTCATTTCTGTGATCCACATGAGTATTTTAAAGAGAAAAAAAAACTAGAAAATCGGGTATTACTTGAATCATTTTAGAAGAGATTCAATATTTATTTAATGGATACTTGAGGACATTTTCTAATTCACTCAAGGGATTTCGAGAAACTGTATGTATTACGAGACTGAAGACATCGTTAAACACATTAACCAGACCAATATTCCTTATTCCTCTTTGTTCCCTCTCTCTCTCTCTCTCTCTCTCAGT
>JAPMOR010110808.1:0-35152 GCA_026543865.1 Argiope aurantia | reverse complement strand
ATAAGAAATAAGAATCATTCATGTTCAACTTAAAATAAGAATTCTTAATAAGATATAAGAATTATTCGTGTTCACCATACTAAGAATTCTTATTTAATAAAACGAATCACATAAAAATGGAAATTATAATAGTTTCACTATCTGTTTTAAGCTGTATTAAAATTAAATATGTTTCTTGATTGTGATAATAAATTTATTGCAAATCTCTACTCAAATTTTTAAATATAAAAGAATGAAGTTTCATATCTGAATAATTAAAAGAAATATAAAATATCGAAATAAGCATCATGTAATAAATAATTGCACATGCGAAGAGTATCTCAAATTAGACTAATTTTCTTTCTCAGGAAAGACAAAAAGAAAAATATTACAAAAATACATTTTCGTGCTGCGTTAAGTTCTTTCTGTATTCGAAGAATTTAAAAAAAAAATCCTATTTGTATAAGTTTTTATGAGTTCTACTGGAATCACGCGACATACTGTGCATTTGCTGTTCTAAAAATGCCAACAATTCCGTGAAATACTTAACTTGAAAAGATGGCTACATGTAACGAAAAGAAATAGTGCATTTTAGTAAGTGCCTTATAAACACCCCATAGATATTAAACAAAAAAATATTTCTAAAAATAATAAGCATTCACATTGCACGCAAACTTTCTTCTAAAAGTAAATATTTTTCGAAAAATATCGCCTGATTCATTTTCAAATGTTCACGACACCGTATTAAAAATAAAAAGAACATTTATGGAAAAGTTTCTTCAAGTTTGTTCAAATCATTTATTTTAATCTTCAGCGAATAATTATTTCTTTCCTTGTCTCCTTTAGAAAACTTTTAATGAATACAATTCTGCTTCTACAATATCCTGAATAACAGATACATATATAAAAAAAAGTATTTTAGCACTTCCTTATTTTATTTCCAGTCTAGTTAGATCGATGAAACTTTTTATATTTAATTATGGTACACGAAAGTATTTAAATGTCATATAGTTTATAAAAGTCAATTGTTGCTATATTTGCATATACATAGAATGAAATTACAAATAAAAATATATTCAAATAAATTTTAACAACGTTTTCTGTTAACATGAGAATATGGCTAGTGTAAATATCTAGATATTCGTAAAAATAGCATAGTAGGAGATAAAATATAAAAAATAATATTACTTCTGCCGCAATTTTTTTAAATTAAAAAAATGTACTCACTGCAAATAAATTCACATAATTTTTTGATCATTTTCAATAATGGCAGTAATATAATAAATGCAAATAGAAAATTATACAAATGAAAAAAATTTTGAATACGATATCTTGTATCTCATTTTATATACCTGAACATCTCTTAATTTGAGTATATATGAGAATTATCAGTAATTGATCAAGACTTGCTGAAGTTATATTTATTATATTTTAAAGACAAAAAGCTATTTATTGAAATTTTTCATGATTTAGATGGATTACCTGACCCAAACAAAACTAACTTGAACCACCAAATACCCGAATTTAATTTAAAAGATCACGTGAGTGATATAAGCAAACGATTTTAAATAAAATCATTAATTATTTAACCTTTCAGACTTAACCTTTATATTGTTAGATTTAACCTTTCAGATTTACGATGTAATTCGTGTACTTGAATTCTTTGGGTGTGCAATATCTTTTGCATTTTATTATTTTTATCACATGATCTTAGTTATTGCCATGTTGACTGTACTGATAATTAATGTATATTTAGATTTTTGTGCAATTTTTAGGTAACTTTTTAAGGGACACTTTATAATAGTTTAGTGCATTTCCTTTTTATTTTCTTCAGAGTAGTTCTTTCTAGTTTTGTAAAATTAGTTTATAGATTTAGGATTATCTTTTTATTTATTCTATATATGTCATGAATTTATATAAATATAATACGGCTCATTTTCTTGGGCTGGAGTTTGATTTTGATACCATACGGATTAAAATGTAATCATTCGTGAGTTAAAGATATATTATCATTTATCTAAATCTTATTAATTATATAAATTTAACCATATCATGTACATATGATACGTTATCTTTATCATTCGTCAAGCATTTGAAATTATTAATTCAAAAGTGTTAATACAATATTAACAATTGAAAATAGAATTAATAAAAATGTATATTTACTATTATTGATGACTAGCTTGGAAACCATCTTGATGATCCTCGAATTAGAAGTTTTTGAGTTATAAATAACCGATTAAAATAATGAAAAATCTAACTGTTCATTTCTATTACTGAAGCCTTGTTACAAATGACGTGATTTAATGGCGAAAAATTCTGTACGTACAAATTGTATCTTTGTCGTAGGTAACAAACCATCATCCAAATTTTGTTCATAACGACCAAAGGATGAGTTTTGTGTAATATTTGATGTTCAGAACCGAACTAATCGCTTTTCATTAAAAATTCTGTGGACAAACAAATTTGCATAAACCTATAAATATATAAGAAAAACTCCACAACTTGAAAATTTTTCAATCAAAAATTGTCAACAAAATATTGAGAATAACTAAATAGGTTAATGATGTTATTTTCATCTGTGCAATCGCAATCAAATTAACATGTTCACTGTCATGTGAACGACCGTGATTCGGATCATCCAATTAGATGAGAATCCAATCTTTTGAAATAAATACAGAAGCGCTCATCTAAATTGTTTGAAGGTGTGATTGCGAGTCATGCAGCAGCCAAGGTGTTAACCTCTCGCATGCAATGAGAAGTCTGACTCCTGCATCGAATTAAATTTTTAATTTTAATAAATAAAAATAATAAAGTGACACCGCATAATTTAATTTGCAAAAATCAATTGAAAAAAGTTAATATTTCAAATGCTTTTATATTATTAGAGAAATTTAAATAATAAATGTCCCAAATAAGATGCATCGTCTAATTAAGAAGTAAATTAAATTCATAAGTCAAGAGTTAATGATTACAAATAAATATTATTAAATTTTAAGTTTATATTTTTCACTTGGAGCATCGATTTAACTACTGTCAATCAATCAATTAGATGCACTATAGATGAATATATTGTAATAAATCTATGCGATGTCGCAGGCACACGATCAATGTAACTTTATGCAATAGAGGATTTGCATTTTAATGTACAACAGTTTAAATCACAACTGCCTAAAAAACGAACAACAGTTTATTTCAAATGAAGCTGAATAATGTTTTTTCCCTTGCTTATGATGCATGAAAAGAAGTGAGAGGGGGAGAATCAGGAATAAAGACCCAATGTTATACAACGGATAATTTATGAAAATTACATTAAGAGAAATAAAAGTGCAGAAGTATAAGTACTTGAATACTTTCTGTAATCGCCATATATCCAAGAGAGAGTTAAAAATGCTTATCCTAATATAATTGCAATCCGAACAGTAAAAAAAAGCTGGAATAATTAATGTAATGCTATACAACTATTTATTAATAAAAACTTCAGAAAGAGATGAACAAAAAGGTAGAAATACTTGGATAGAGCCAAAAAATACTAAACATGGGCATAGATGCTGTCATAATCGATAGAGATAAATCGCCACAACGCTCCCTCACTATACCCAAGTTCGGCTGAGATTCAACCGATGGAATAAGCAAAACGTGATAGCATAACCATGTGTTTTATTCTGTGTAAGTATTTGAAAACATTTGGAAGTTCAGGATGGTCACAAAATTTAGGCTCTCTTGTTATCTATAGTAAGAGTCTATCTGTACTTTCAGTTATCCTAATTCCACCCATATTCAGACTAAGTACTTAATCCATTCAGGACAAAACTTGTACAATCCATCGTAGGATTGCTTGAGAATTCGACATATAATGTTCTGCCAAACGAAAACGCATTATAGATCAAGTCATTGAAAAACCTGTCGCAAATCATGTAAATGCGTGGGAAAATCTTAAAACATCACAAGAATTTCGTTCAGGTAACCATGGCAATTTAAACAGCAAAACTTTCATCTGCATCGTTAAGGTCAAAAAGTATGGCCACAATAATTCTAGTAAGTAGGTCTACAGAAGTTTTTGCGATACTTGACTGATTAATACTAGAACTACCAGACATCAACTAATCATTTTGAATGGTTCAGTAATTCTAATTTTAACTGAACAAATGGTAAATGAGCTAACTGTTAACAAAATTTAATTGCATCTCAAAGAATAATTGTTTTGAAATTAATTCCATAGAAACACCTCGGATGTTTATCCAGAATTTTAAATTGCATTTAATATGTAAAAATATTACATACTAACCAAATATTGTCTTTTTCTTTAAAAGGCGAATTGGATTAGCCAGGAAGCTTTTAGAAAAGCTCAAAATTCAAGTTTTATCATTTCATTTAAAAGGAAATCAACCAATCAATCTACCTTTTTCCAATAAATAGTTCAAAACTTTCAGAAAAATATGTATTCGAAACTGGTAGATAAGCATATGGAATAATAAAATTTCTGAAAATAATTCATGGCATGGCTCAAATTTAAATGCTCTGATACCTGAAGAGATTTCAAAATACAAAACGAAATTCATATCTGATGTACATGCGTATTAAAATTTACAAAAGAAAAACCAAGGGAAAAGAAAAAAATCCTTTTGCAATAGATCAAAAATTTAAAATTAGATCTATGATCGTAAATGTGACTCAATCCATGATAACCTTCACCGGTTGCTACATATGATAATTTTAAATTCCTTACATAGAAACATGGATCTACGTACTTTTTTGTTTTATCAAAATGATCTATATAATACCAGAATTTCTTTATATTAGTATCTGTGAAAGAACACAATCGATAAGGAGATTTAGAATTTTAATGTCTGCTAATTTTTCCAAATCAATGTGTATACATTTGCTGATCCTTTGTTGATTATTTAATGATAATGATTTTAAGTTTCATTTATTGATTTAAAGATTCATCGGTATTTCATTAATCACTGTAGCGCTAACCTTTCTTTCACTGCTTTCATGGACAACTAGTAGCGTCCGCACATTGGCGTAATGGTGCTACATTTGGCGTAATGATTTTACACCAATTAAAAGAACTGTGCTCAAAATTGGCATAATGATTTTACACCAATTAAAAGCACCACTATATAATAAAATATATGGGAGAAATTTTTTTTAAAAAATAGTAATGAATTTGCAAGTTTATTCTTCTACATGACACATATCGTACTATGTATTGAACTGCAAGAGTTAAAAAATTGAACAATCAATTAAAACTGAACACATAGATCCCAGAAAAGAAAACTATGTACAAATTACAAAATTGCTTAAATTGTGTAAACTGAATTTTTATAATTATCCAAAGTTTAGCTCTTATTTGACTACTTGTAGTTAGAAAAAAAATAACATTTCGTCCATGGACTCCAGAAGAAAATATTTGGGCTATTCTACCGTTATTCATTTAATTAAAAATCAATGAAAAAAAGCCATTTCAACTTTACGTAAATTAAAGTGGAATTTCAAAGGTTTACTAAAAGAATTGAAAAAGAATATTCGATGCAAACATTTTAGTTTTAATTCCAAAATATTTTTCATGATCTGACTACATTAAAAAATTGTTAATATACTGTAAATTAATTTAGACGTTTAAAGCAATTTTCATTAGAATAACAATTGTTTGCTTTATCCAATGGAGTGTATCTTTTTTCTGAAATAGTCAAAAACCGTGTTACAGACAAATATTGCGAAAAAAGCAGCCAAATTAATACGAAATAATAGATAAAATATTCTTTTTTAAAAGCTATCAGAAATTTAAGGTTCAAATTGCAATGAGTCAACATTTCTATTACCCATTACTAATACCTTAACTAATTACCATAACTACCTAATACCAATTGTTACCAAATTCATGACTGCAAATATGATTGGTTTATTAAGACATCACAAACACATGCAAACTAAATTTCATATTTATAAATGTGTGTCAATTTCCTCAAAGTTTTGCGTTGTAGCAGAGAAATGCTGCATGACATTTTTTTTTGAAACATCATCATTTAGCATGACCATTATTCAATTATTACATATGCATTAAAAATTGTGAAGGAGTGTTAACCCGGAGAATCCTGCAATAGTGTTTTCAATTTAACTTTTTCAAAATTAGTATATTATTTTATCATTTTATCTTTTAACTATACGCATGCAGTACAAAGAGAGAAACGAATTAGATTATTTAAGTCTACACATGAGAATTCAAAATATAGATATCGCAATGAAATTTAGTGCTTTCCAAAACACTACAAGAACTTTGTAATAAGCCAAGATTCTTGTTGTAAAAACCACAATTCTGATTTACTTTACCAAAAAGAATTTGCTCTAAATATATAAAGACTAATTGTAATTCGTATATTTACCGTCATTCTGGTAATAATCTTATATTAGCAGAGAACAGAAATACGATCAAAACAAAAAGTATTCAAAAAATAACATAGCATTAAAAAAAATCAGCGACGCTGACTTTCAAATGATGAAACATACACTACTAAAATTACGGTTCGCCGCTTATGAAAAATAGGAACCACTCATAGAAATATAAACATACAAATGCAAAATTGTTTAAAAATACTAAGATTTGTAAACGCCAATGGAATATTTACAAAAATGGCAGAACGAGATAAATTAAAATAGAAGAAGTAGAAGTATTTTCTCAAGTAATGAAATTTTGGAGGCTGACAGCCGGTAGGTATAGTTGTTAGTTATAAATCCTCAATAACTATATATACCTCCTAACATTATATGGTAAGTTGTCTTAGGTTGTTTTTTTTTGTACCACCACATCATTTTTACTTTCCCATATACAAAGTATACAAAAAAGAAAGTTTTATAAAAATCAAAAAATTCAAACTTGAGATTTCGATGAATCTCCATCTTTTAAACTTCTTTGGGTTCGAAAATACATTTTTGGATTTATATCTAGCTGTCTGTGAACATAAAAAATCAAAACCACTTTGAGTTAGACGGATGAAAATTGCTACATTATCTGGACTCAAAATGTATAAATTTCTATCAAATTTTGGATACAATCCATTCAGAGAAGATATGTCATTCTAACTTTTCAAATTTAAGTTAACACGATCCAACAAAAAGAAGAGATTTATATGGATAAAATATGATACAAAATTCAATATCTAATGTATAGATATGTATCAAATCTGAAGTCAGTCAAAAGGTTGTCCGACTGTCAGTCGGTACTCTCATAAGCAAGTAAAATGATTATTCAAAAACGAAATAATTAGATATGTGAAATGAAGTATGGGATTTTATGACTGCAGTTATGGATCAAATTTGATTTTTATTGATCGAAAAAAAAGCATCCAAATTACACAATCGGTTTTCTGGTGCATGTGTATTAACCACATCCTAAGGATTAATAGCTAAATATGATACTCTACTAGACCCTTTCGTAACTATTGTTCACCAATGCATATCGTTAATAATAGACAGGTATATTTATTAAAGAGTATATGAGAAAGTTTGGGGGCACCACTCTCTCTGGTTTCTCTAGTAAAATGTGTCGTGAAATCCCAAAATCAAATTGTTGCTTTTTATTTGACATCTAATCCATCTGTATGAATTTTCCCCATTTACAATTCTGTTCAACTTCTTTACTCAAAGAATCTCAATTTGAACTATAGAATTCACGCTTTTATCTAAACCTTAAATTCTCATAATTTTTTTAAATTAACTTTTTTTTATTTCAACCGTGTAATTTTTTTTTCTAATTTTAAATGTAAATTTTTATAATAATTTAAGTGTATCATCAAATATTCTGTAGTTTTATTTTCAATATTCTATTTGTATGTATAAAAAAAGAGATGGATTCTAAACGCATTTTTAAAAAAATTTCAACCCCATTATTTCTATTTGAAATGTAAAGTTCTTTGTTATAATTTAATTCTATCATCAAATATATTAAGTTTTTATTTTCAACATTCTCTTTATGTGATTACATTAAAAAATGCATTTTAATTGTAACATTTCAAACCTATCTTCATTTTATTACTAAATTAATAAAAGCATCTCGATATGTTATGTAAATCTATATCAACAACCTGTCGCAGGCACCAAATCTCCTCTACAAACAGGTTTCTTTCTTCGATGTTTCCCAGAAGGATGTCTTTCCTCATAAAGCAAGGCAAAGCGGTGAAAAATCACCACGCAATTTCTTCCCCGGGCGTCCTAATGGCCGCGGATCCGATTTCCTCGCTGAAGACGGGACTAATCGCCAGGTAATTGCCTTTCAGCGTAATAAAGTCGCCAAGTCTCTCTCGGCATAGAAGATGATGGCGAGGATTTGTTGCCTGGATTTAGTTGGGGGGATATTGCGTTTCTTGGATGAGGATTGATTTCGCTGCTGCATCAAACGCAATCTCATAGAAACTGGCGGTGTTTGTCTTCGTTATCGAGACTGAATGCAATAGCCGAATGGGTTGTTTGTCCATCTCTTTGAGAAGATCTCCGGGCGAAATGAAGCGTAAACAGAGAGCAGCATGTGTCCTAGTCATCAGGACACATTAATCACGGGGCGTGGAAGGTTGTCGGGCGGGCACAAGTAATAAAATACAGAGTTTCAGTGATCGAAAACGCTTCGAATAAATAGCAGCAGGTCGGCGCTATGAACTTTACTACATATTGAAGGTAGAAAGTAATACAACTTTATTTCTCTTGGTCGTAAAATGTTAGTTCGTTACCTTTTGCAGTTTCTTTACTGTATATATATTATATTTCTGAAATAGATGGTAAAGGTATTCATATATTTTAAAATAAATTTAAAAATTTCCAACAATAAATGTTATAACTCAGTGAAATAATGTTTAAATAAGTCATTTCTACTAATAAAAAAAGAGAGTAAGAACCCTTTTTCATACAAGGAGATAATTTAATCTAAAGCTAATAAATTTATCATAGATACACTCAAAGAATAAATATGCATGTTGAAACATTTTATTAAAATTTCATTACAATTCAAATTATTTAAAATTTAGCAAAATTTTGATGTTTTTTTCTCCATAACTCTGCCGAATCAGATACACAAATCTGATTGTTTAGCAATATTTTTGAATATTAAATTTGTTTTTTAAAATTATTATTATTATTAAATTACTTTTTACAATTTAAAAATTGCATTTTCTTGCATTGTTTCAGTAAAATTTTAACCATTTTCATAATTTCATATAATTTTTAATCGTGCTATTTTACTTTATTGTTAAAAGCTAAGGAAGAAAATCTTATTATCTAAGCAATTTACATGCGGGGTCTTTAAGGGAAATTACATTAAAACAAAAGACAATATGCAGTTTGAAACAGATTACGCAGACACTTAAGTTTTTAATGGCACCATGATGTCACAGGACTCGAATCCATTATGCACACAATAATTATGTACATAATAAACATAACAGGTATAAAGCTTTTAAAATGTAACGTCTTTAATATCTACCACAATTTGCAACTTAAAAATAGTTTGGTAAGGAAATGATGACTATAAAATTGCTATAAGACATTTAAGGTAAGTGGCAATATTAAAAAGACAATTTTTGTCGAAAATATGGATATTTTTAATTCAATGTCTTAAATTTCTGAGCAGCATATTTTATAAAACTGTTCAAATTTTGACATTGCTTTCATTCATGGGAAAGTTACAGCAATTTTTCACTTTGTATGCTTCACATTTTAATGCTGCATTTATTGTCTTAAATACTATTTTCTCAAATTTTAAGCTTTGATAAAATTTTCTTATAATAAACATTAAATATTAAAACAAATGCATATTTTTGTTCAAATTGGTATAATAATTCTTCGAGAATTTTTTTAGTTCCTGATATATGGAATAAGCTATTTATGAATTAAAAAATGTTTTATAGTTCTTTTAATATTTCATAACATGAAAAAAGGAAAATTTCATTTTATTTATCGCTTAAATACCACTATGTAATAATTTGGTCGAGATACAACTTATTTCTCGGTTCAGGAACTATGTAATTTATTTTTGAAGATATTTACAAAATCTTGAATAAATCATTTGATAAATTTCTAAAATACAAAGTTTTATATTTGTTTTTGTTTTTAGTTTAGATTTCTAACTAAAATGGGTTTTTTTTTCTAAATTCTTCTAAAAGAAGTACTAACTAAAAGTTTTAAACCTCCTTTTAACCTGAAAAATTTCTTCGATTTTCAAACCATATTTTCACTTTTAATTCATAACATTTTATTTCAGAGGGGGTTTGCCAATCTATTTTATGCAAAAATTCAAAAACATAAGTATTTTATAGCATAAAACTAATTGATCTCCAAAGATAATTATAGTTATAAATAATAATTGTTATAAAGTAATTATTTTTAATATTATCAAAGGAAGCTGAAATGCCCTCTTGATAGGGCCAACCGACTGGGCTTATTATTTCTAAATGAGGCCCGAACCATAATGGAGTTGTCGCTCAGCACATTTATTAGTGTTAGATAAATTATTATTAATTATCTAACTCTGATGAAACAGAATAAACAACCTTACACGCATTTACAAGAATTTCGAAATTGAATTAAGAAATTTAAGAATCACTTTTTTTCTCATTTTGTAGCAAATAAGATATACAAAAGAAAAATGTTGCAATCCTCAATAAATTCAGCTTAGAGAATTCGACGAACCTCCATGCCTCAGATTTTTCCTCAGCTAAAAAAATATCTCTTTAGAATTAAATTGATATAGTGCGATAAATAAAACTCTGCAGATGAAATTTAGTTTGTAATCATGGCACCAAAATTGCGGATATAGACCATATTTTAAATGAAATCTCTTTACAAAAAAATCACGTCTGTCCTCTGGTTTGCATGCAAGTATGATAACTCAAAAATGAAAATATTAAATTTGGCATATAATTTCACCATCGTAATTATATATTTTAAACTGAATCCATAAATAGGTTGATCAACTGTCAGACTTTTTGTCCATGGGTATGAAAAAACTATGATTGAAAAATGTAACACCTTTCATAAATAAAACTATATAAGGTTGTCTTCACTATATTACAATCCATATAACTCGTCATATTGTGCAAGTATACCAAAAAATCAAAAGAAGAAAACTACTGTTTTTCCCCCTTTCTAAATCTTTAAATAAAGGAATGAAAATGTTGCTGTTTAAATTTTTTTCTAATCAGAACTATATTTATCCTTATGTAATTTATGTATATTTCTGGCATTTACAGATTGTATCTGCAACAGAATGACAATGTCCTCTCTTTTAAAAGGGAGGAGCATTGCTATAACTATTACAAACGGATTTCCAGACCAGATTATTAATTATGCAAAGTAGCCATTTTCCTAGAGGCCGAAAAACCGTATGGGATCTCTAACGATTGAGATTTTTAACTCTAAATTAAATAATTATGTGCTTTCATTTAAATATTAATGCAACCAAAATATCTAAATTAAAATCAAGTATTCTTTAAATTAATTTTGGAACATTATTCTAAGTAATTAAATTTTGCAAGTTTTGCATTATTACATTTCATATTTCTAAAAAAATATAGCATTTAAAAATTTTAAAAACATTCGATTATATTATTAAACTTTATTTAAATAGTATTTTGTCATTCTTTACCATTTTGTTTAAAATGGTCTTCTGTTGGGCATTTTTTTAATTTACGATATTGAAACGAACTTTTTAGAAAATGATCTGGAGTTAAACATTTTGCTATTTCAGTTTTTCAAAATTTGCAACTTAGAATTGCTTGTATAAAGATAAAATCAAAATCGATTTTTAAAAAATTAATTTTGAAAGTTTGGAAAGGAAAAGGAATCCCGAAGTTTGTATTGCCACGGGATTCTTAGAAGAATCCATTCAGCTCTAAATGGATCTATTGTCGCCTTTTTGAAATCGCCCTGAAGCAAGATTTTGACAAGTCACTGCTCCGAGGAACTGAAAACAAAAATTTAATTGAATAAAAAAAGACAAAAAAAGTTGCTTATATTCGAATCTCCAGCACTTTTTAATCAACGGCGAGAAAATGTGGAGTATATTTGATCTTTTCTCCAACCCGAAAGTAAAGTAATACACTACAGAATTTAAATAGTCGTTTTAACAGTTTAAGACTACAAATGGTAGTTAATTTTACTATTTAAGAGAAAAATAATGCATTAAATATTGACGGAACTCTGCATTTCATTTTAAGTCCGAAAGATACATTTTTGGAATTATGCTTGTCTGTGAATATTATAAATCAAAATACTTTGAGCTAGATAGAAAAATTTAAATCCCATTTGAAGATATCTATCAAATTTTGAAAAAAATTCATTCAGAGGAAGTCTATCTTCATACAAACAAATGCGATAACTTCAAAATGTAAAAAAAAAAAAAAACAGTTAATTAAAATTTGGTTTGGAATCTGAAATGTGTCTTCTCAAATTTTCAACCGTCAAAGTTTTAATTGTCTGTCGGTTTCTATGTTCTCATGTATGTAAACATTATAACTCAAAAACATGGCTTAAATAAATGAAATTTTATATGTGATCTTGTGTCTACAATTGCAGTTCTATAATAAATTTTTGGTTTCAGTATGTTAGAAAAAAAATATAGAAAGGCGTCCAAAATATGAATTCGATTGTATGCCGGAATTAAACGCCAAAAAGAATTGTTAAAGATTGCCGAAATAGATTTTTAAAAAACCCTAGATCCATGCTAAATATCAATATTAATTGTTATTCTTAAATGCCACACAAGGCATTCGTGGACTTTCCCAAGTTTTTTAAGCGGGGTTATAACACTTTTATAAGAAAAAGTTTCGAAAAAAAAAGTTTCGAAAGAGCATTCAATGCTGATTAGAAAATAATTTCCAATAAGATAAACAATAATTCAAAATTCACTTTTCATTTTAAATTTATGTTTATTACTATTCAGTTGAGGAATTATTAATTAAGGAAATAATAGTTAAGGAAAATATAATTTTCAATTGACTTTTATGAATTGAATTCTGGTTTTAAAAAAAGAAACCGTAAGAATTTAATTTGAAATTTAAAGCTATCTGGCATTTGCTACTTATGGCATAACTTCACAACATTGTGAAAGACATTAAGTGGGTACATGGCATGCGAATGACGTTCATTATGCCACATGTATGACGTTATTTCAACCCATTTACAGGTAAAAGAAATAAGTTTATAAAACTAATTTTTCTAACTAATTTAATAAGTTTATAAAACGAAGTTCGTACCACCGAAAAAAATAATTCAACTAATTTGAACGTCTGATTTTAAATTGTAAAATTGGAATGAGCTGGTTATTTTCGTTTTAAAGTTTACTTTTATATTCTAAGATTAAATTTATTAATTTTGAAATGTTTTTTTCTATATTTCATGAAAATTCTTGTCGGATATAAAAACACTTTTCAATATGAAAATATGTCTAATTTTAAAAACTTATGAATTCAAGTAATTATTTTCACATATAAATAAAATTAGTCTCCACTGAAATTTAGGATCCTAAGTATGCTTTGTGTCACAACGAATGCATTTAGTTGAACTGAAAATCCTTTCATTGGCCTTTTCAAATAAATAAGGATTTCTATAAAAAATTAGGGAGCACTCTGCTTGTCGTCTCGATAAATTTAAATCTTATTTTATGTTTCTGATTAGTCTAGGCTAGATGTAATAAACCATGATATCCATAATTTAACACTGTATTTTAACTTTAGCACTGGCGCTCTATGAATTGTCAGCTCATAGGGTTTTTTTCTAATTTAGAGAAAGACCTTTACTTTGTCATAAATACAAAGATTCAGATTCAGTGAATATATGTTCAGTGTTAAATATGTAGTTAATCTATTTTAAAAAATCTCAGTTTGTCTCGATATACAACAATAGTTCAAGAGCGAAAGTTATAGATTTGATTATTTAAATGGCAAAAATGCCGGTGGTTAATAATGGAAACACCTGTGAATAAAAGTGACATATTTTAATATGTTTCATAAGCATAAATATAATAATAGCCACCATTTTTTTATAAACATGAATAGATATATTCTGGTAGTATATATTAGCTTTATTGAAGTTCTGCCAATTCTTGCATTTTTTTTAACCGTAAAATATCGGACCTTTCAGATTTTCAAAGAGGCCAAATTGTAGGATCACGTCTAGCTGGAGCAAGTGTGACCGAAACATTCCAACTTTTAGGCGTTACTACAGGTACGGTGTCTAATGTCATGACAGCATACACACAGCGCGGCAAGCCAAGCTCGGCAAAGCAAAATAGTGGACGGAAAGAGAAGCTCCATGAAGGATCCCGACGGGTATTGAAGTGGATTGTAATGTCTAAAAAGCGAAAAACTGCAGAATAAGTGACCGCAGAACTCAATGCCCATCTGGATTCTCTAGTGTCAATGATTTGAAGGCACTTTCATAACAGGATATTTATGGCAGAGAAGCAATTCCCAAGCCACTTGTCGCAAATGTTAAGGGTAAACTTGGTCGACAATGGTGTCACACTCACAAAACCTGGTCGATTGATAAGTGGAAGAAAGTAATATGGTTTGACGAATCGTGTTTTATACTTTTCCCTTCAACAGGATGGGTGCACGTTTGGAGGACACTGCACAAGCGTATAATTGTGATTTTTTTCCTTCCAACTGTCAGGATATGGACAGCCATGTCGTGGTTTTCTGTTGGATCAATCGTAACTCTGAAAGTAAGGATCACTGGGGAGAAGTATAGAGAAATTTTATGATGCAAACCTTGTTTCCTGCAAGAGATGGAATTTTCCAGAACCTATCTATGCAGTATGTATTTATCCAATCATGGTTTGATGAAGACGAGGATAAAGTTAAACATCTGCCTTGGCCTCCACAATCACCCAACCTCAGTATAATTGAACCGTTATGGTCTATTTTAGAGTATTCAACACGGATTAGATATTCTCCACCGGCATCTCACCCAGAACTTTCTCAATATCTTCAGGATGAATGGTACAATATTCCTCTAAAAACTATTCATCACTTGTATGAATCTATTCCTAGGCGAATCCAAACTGTATTACATGCCAAAGGTGGTTCTACGTCCTACTAATAAAGAATTCTTTATAAATCTAAGCTGTTTCCATTATTTTGATAACCACCTGTATATAAGAAGCTGTGAATGTAATCAAAAATAAGAAGTAATAAAATATAGTGACTGCAGTATGCACAAGTGAGCCTTATCAAACTGGGAAACGTGCCTTCTTTAAAGCACACTAGAAGAAGGCAACACTTTCCTGTTTGTCTGAATTTTTCAATGAAATTTTTAAAGTTTGTTTATTTTAATTGTAACCGCCTTTGAAAAAAGTGAAACCAAAACTTTTCTAAGTGTCTTAACTTATTTCCTACGTCGGTTATTTATGTAGTAAATTACAAAATTATGCATTTCTTGGATCTGTAGGATATAACGGTTACGAATACGATCAAATTTTCATTTTTAGATTTGTATCCTGAGAATTGTATAGTATTCTCAATTACGCCAGATAAATTTCATCGTAGTGTAGATAGGAGCAAGCATTTAATAATAAATTATATATTTTTCATACATTTTGAATAATTTATTATGATAGAAAGCAATATTAAGACTAACAATATAGGTAATGCCCTCCAGTAGTATTTATTTTTATGCCAAATTAACAACTATTATTTTTAAAGGATATATCAAGTAGTCAACAAAAATAATACTTTTCACATGCGATGTTTGGTACTTAATTCTCTCACCATCCTCTCCTGTCAGCGATAATTTCTGTTTTTCACCATATTAGAACAAACAAAAATAAAAATTCAAACAAGTAAATATTTACAAAGATTTTTAAACGTTTAAAAGTTTTAAAATGTAGAAGAACGCTTCAAGCGCGTTACGGCCCCTCTGCAGAAGTTTCACTTGAACGCGCTAGACGCGTTACGGAAAATGAAGAGGTTAATATTGATATGATACTGATTGACGTCGAATACAGATAAAAAACAAGAAAAAACCTATCACAAAAAAACAAATAAACGTAATACTAAAAAAAATAACTGAAGATGATGATTTTGACTTTTCTCAGAAAGAAACAAATATTGTGGAAATGGCAAAAGTAGCATCTCGAGTCATCCATGCTTGACATTTCAAATAATATGCATATCTTAATCAATAAATTTGAAGATATCAGAGTGAACGAGCATCATTCTTCTCAAGGATAGATGCTGATTGCGTTCAACCGAATGTGACAGGGTTGGAAGCAACAATTTCATTAAGTCAACATTTGTTTTGGTGAATAATGATAGTTCACGATTTTAGGAAGCTAGAGAAATTCATTTTTTTCAGATGATTGAACAGCTTTTTTCTAAATAGTGTAAATATCATAGAAAGGTTAGTTGAAATGGACAATGACATTCTACTTCATTCTACTTCAAACGGGAGCTATGTTTAATACTACAAAATTGAAATACAAATTCTTATTCATTTTTAAGTAAGTTTCTAAATCTTATTTATTTTTCGCGTACAGCTTTTCTATTCATTTTCAATAATGTTAAACAGTTAATTATTAAAACAAAATTTTAAAATTCTGATATGTCATATATAAGTCTCCCATCGAATTTAGTTCAGTGAAACCAAATAAATTATCTATATATTAATTTAATAAAAGTGGCAAAAATGTATGATAATATATAATTAAATGACAGTTTCCAATTTACTACAATAATTTTTGGCAACGCTTGTCAACAGTTTATAAAATTCTATAAGCAACCGCTCATGGAGCTGAACTTTATAATAAGATTTTGTGATTACTTTCAAGTTACAGAAAGAACTGAATGAAGTTCTGCAATTCTCTATTAAAATACAGGGTTTTATAACACAATATTTAGATTAATCCTGTTTCTAACTAAATTCTTCTGAAAAACAAATAACTTCTAAATATATTAAGTTTCCAAAATGGGCCATTTATCTGTTAGTAATTTAATACCGTATACCTTTCTCCTGCAACTTTACTTAAAGTTTAGATTCTATAGATTTGTAACTGTTTCAATATTTAATGCAGTTTAGCTATGCGTTTGACAGCAAAAAAACTCTATCTAAACCTGTTAATCTTATTTACATCTCTTAAAACTTAAATCACACAATACTGCCTTTTTTTTTTCAATCATAATTTATGAGATCTATATACATCTAAGCTAGATACTACCAGGATTCTAATAAGGTATTTTACTAGTTCACATTTGACAATTTCTCAACAATTTGGTTTTTTGGCATGCCTTCTGTAGTCAGATATCTATACTATGATATTCTGATATCTTTCCTATAGAAAAATTTCGATACAACAAAGTATTCTTGTACATATCCTTTATATATCTCTCCCGATATATTGCAGCTTCTTGACATCACCTTACAACCAGTTTCGATACAGCGCCGTGTGTTGACAAGATTTAACACAATATGGCATTTTTTGCGTTTCTCATAAGTATCAATATGGTATTTCGGCAGATTTCATCACAAGACTTATTCTGGCATCTCTTCTTCAGTCAGGTTAAAATATAACTTTGTATTCTGATATCTTTTCTTTAACTAGGTTTTGATAACAAAACAATGCTTTTGCTTTTTGCTACAGTTTTTCATATTATGTTTTGTCACGACATTATATTTGGGGATTTCTCCTACAGACAGAATTCAGTTCAAAACGATTTTCTGGCAACTGTTTTGTTACAGAGTTAAAAGCAATAGCATTCTGGCATATCTTTAACATCCAAATTCCGGAGCACATAATAATCAGCCATCTATCCGGAAGCCAAGTTTCCATATTACGCAGTATTTCTATGTCTGTCTAACAGAATTGGAATCAACTCGATTTTTTTATATCTATCCCAAAAAGAGGTACCGATGCAACACGGAAGGAGCTACCATGTGATAGGAGACAGGATATATATTATAGATTTTCGAACTTTTCTTCCCATATTGATTTTAATATCATATCATTTATTTCAATACCAGTCAACTTTGGTGACCAACTGAATAGTCAGTAATATTGGCTAGTTTGTTTAGTATTAGACTCAAATCACAAGATGACCATGTGATCGCAATACCATGAAAGACAACATGTAGTTTGAAGATAAATTATCCTGAAACTTAATTTTTTGGAGCATTCTAACATCTTGTGATTTGACTCCATCAGGAAAGTTGTTAGATTGCTCCAAAAACTTAAACAATAGGAATAATTTATCTTCGAATTGCATGTTGTCTTTCAGAGTATTGCGACTCCGATTTCTTATTTCTGGCGTAAATTGATGAACAGATAATAAATAGAGAATTTCTTCTTTATGTTTTTACAATGAGGGAAAAACAGAAATTTCTAAATATTTTTCAGTGTTCTAAAACGAAGTAAAAATAAAATTGTGCAAAAAAATAAGCATTTAAAATTTTGAAATATTTTAATACAAAGTTCCAACAACTACAGAGCTGCATCGTAAAAAAGACACTGCACAAGAAAATAATAGATTCAAGAAATCTCTTGTAACGCCTTTTATTTACGGCAAACGAAGATTTTAAAGAAAGAATCGTAATTAAAAAGATTTCATTGAATATTTATTTAAAATCAAATCACGCTTAGTTATCATTTAAATAATGCAGCACACTTTATTCATTTTCCATAAATGTAATCTTGAAAATTTCTTTTATTAAAAAAAGGCCCTTGAATGATAAAAATTTGAAGTACACCAATGCTTGTTTTAAAGTAGAAATAAACAAAATATATTATTAAAGAAAAGTGCGAATTGTAGTAGACATACTAATTAAGCCATGTGGCAAGGAAATATAATTCAATTTTGGTCTGTTACTCATAGTTGGGATTTTTTAACCTTTTAATTTTGTGGTTCTTACTTGTAAGTTAAAGATTTTACATTGATATAAATATTAAGAAATCAATGTATCAAACGACAAACTCTTTTGACGATACAGTCATCATTTTTTTTTTTTGTTCATTACAAAGAATTAGTAATTTTTAGTCCATGTTATCCTATACATAGAATTACTTCGCAATTTAATATAATTTTCCATTTTATTTCTAAGCCTATTTACAATTAGAAATGAACAAAATAAAAGTAGAAAGGTTTTCTAAATGGCTAATTGATTCTATCCTCCAAAGACCCGAAGCCTATTTTTTTTTAAATGGGAAATCTTGCTGACTTTCTTTTAGAGAAAATTCTAACTTAAAATTATGTTTTGGAATTTTACTCGCTTTCAATATAAAACTAAAAATTAGCATGAGACATCTTTAATTAACATTATGCCGTCCGGAGACACCCCAGTGCTGTCGTACGTAACGCATCGCTCAACGGTTGCCGACACCACAATGGTGTCGTAAAATATCGCTCACTTCGTACGTAATGTATTAATAAAACTTGACAATTTATAATCACCCGATAACCCCAAAAACTGTTGCTGACAAGCGAAGTAATCTTAATTAGTGCTGCCGGCGCCAAACGAAGAAATTTTTACGAGGCATGCAGACGGCAAAGTGTTAATAAATTGGTTAGGACTTAAAAATTTAAAGTTTCGCAGGTCAAATACCTCATGATTTTTTTTCCTGTATAAAGTCAATTATTCACTCATCTAAACTGATAAGAAATTGGTTAAAATGCATTTTGTAAGACAATGACTATTTCTGAAATAAACTTTGAAATCGAAATTAATAAGTGTTGGACTGAACTTCTAGCTTAAAATTAATGTATAAAGTGGTTCAAAAAGTTGAGAGCAGATTTAAAATAGTAATTTCTAATGACCATAATAAATAGAGGCATAAATGATACCTCATGGGACTGAATGAAGTTCAAAACTATTTTCCTAGTTTGAATAATCTAGGTAAAAAGGACGCTGTTATACCTTTATCAGAAAATGGCGATTCATGAAGGAAAACTGTTTTGTATGCTAAGGTATGCAAATACTGAATCCATTGTTGAATTGCAGCTTATATTTCGTTGTCAGTTCAACAAAAAGCCACCTAATTATAATAGATTTACTGATGATGGCAGGGATTCTAAGAACATGGTGCATATGAAAAGCGAAATGTATTGGCCACACTAGCATGTCCATTGAAGATGTTGAGCATATTTGAAATGCTTTACTAGAAATAGTTGAGATTCCAAAAGCAAAGAAAGTAGAGAATTTAAAATTTTGCAACCATTTGGTTGACAGCATTCAATAACGATTCTTTAACTCTATTTTAAAGGCTCATTTTCAATTACATCTTTTGATCTTGCACTAACTGGATCTACCTTTTGCTTACTTTGTTTGCATCTAATTAGACATTTAGGGAGGAAAGTACTGTCTTGCTATCAGATAATAACCGCTTCCTCAGGGATTCTTGGTACTTCATTTTTCCAACTGCTGATTTCCAGGTAAAGTGTTAGAGAAATCAGTGAAAAATCAGCAGTCTATGCTATCCCTATTTACACAAGATATTATATGATATTTCCACGACATTGCTTGATATTGTGAATGTCGGCAAATATTTTGAAGTTATCTTAACAGTATTGTTGTGAATTTTGTGCTAATAGGATGTCCTTCATTCACCTTTTTTAAAGTCCAAGAGATTGCCCTCTAACATCACATCTTGCGATGTCTTCCAATATCCCTTGATCAAATGAGTCTCAAAATTCATCTGAATCTTCAGATAATTATAATAAATGTACTTTAAAGTGTGTTCATTGTGATTTTTTTATGTCATTGATTTAATAATTTCTTGTAAATTCTTGAAATTATTTCTGTCCTTGTAGTGAGTTTTGTAAATTTTAAAGTTTCCGTTTTTAAAACCTTCATATCTATCTCTTATTTTCCCTTGAGAAATGTTTACAACCAATTATTACAAAAAGATTAAGATATATTTAAAAAATTTTAATGAAAGAAATAGTAAAACTAACCTCAAATGCTGCTATTGTTTTCAATAAATAGTATTACCTATTGAGAACGAAATGAAAGATATAAGAATTGTACTTTAAAGTTTATAAACAATCTACCAAAACAAAGCCTTATGTAAGCAATGCTGTCTTACCTACTAATAATAGTAATAATGCCTTCTATATGGGAAAATTGAAATTATATGAGATGGTTCTACATTTGGCTCTGCGTTATATAAAATCTAACTACATTTGGTAAATATACAGATAGTGGAACCCTTCATTATATCTTTCGAATATAAAAATAATATAAGTAAGTTGAGGGAAAACGGCTACTGTTTTTGATTTAACTATTCTTATAGACTTAATTCAATGTATATTTTAATTTCCTGAAATTTTGCACTCTACTATGAGAAACTCATGAGAATTCATTAGACATTAATTAGTTTCTTTGTCGAAAAGAAAAATGTAATGATTCTTACAATTGGATATATCTATTTACTTAAGTTAATCCAATGCCTAAATGTTAATCCAATGTCTAAATTAAAATTTTCAATTCGAAAAAAGAAAAAAAAAATTACTTTTAACATACGTTAATACGTAAAGCCACCCATTATCCTCTACTCGAAGTATATTTCAATTATATAGCACAAGTGTGAAGGAAATTATAGAAAATTTAAGCCTTTCTTACCATTTAAAATGAAATTTTCCAAGAAATAAGTTTTCCATTTGGTTGCAATAAAAATCTTCCTCTTGGCATTCACCGCGTGCCTTATGGTAAAATAAGAACACATATAGGCATACAATGAATGCGGAGAGTTAGACAACGCTGAAGAATGAATTTTACTATTCACAGATGGCGCCACAATCTAAACCATTAATAGGCATCCTCTGATATCCGAATGTCAACAGCAGAAAAATGATTGTAATTGTAGAGCTGAAGATAATACCTATAATTAAAAAAAAATGCATATGAGTTTCTAACAGAAAGAAAAAACACAAATTTGAAATTATTGAAATAAAGATATTAATTTTGAAAGGCTAAAACTGATAACTAATAAATTGACTAATAATTATTAAAAGATTACAGGCAATCGAAAAATGTAAAAAGTAAAATTTCATAACACAAATAAATGCATGTTTATTATTTTCTAAAAATATAGCAAATAATAAATAAAATACATTCAAATAAAAAATACACACAACATACAAATAAATACGCATCTTTTAATACACTAAAATAATCATAAAGAATTTAGCTTAAGTTTCTTAATTCTGTTGCTGAATATCCAAAAATTTAGAGTCATTCTGTGACAACCAGAAGCAATTTCATAGAAAGAAGTATGGAATGATGACTTTTCTTGCGCATTTTAAATAGTAATAAATGCGAAATTATGGTTAGTTAAATAATGTATTAATACTAAATTAAATTAATTAATGTAATATTACTTATGTGAATTGTAATTAATGTGCGGATGCATTAATAAGTAATTTATTGTACTTATGCGGAAAATGCAGCACATTTGAAATGAGAATTCATACTCATATTTTTTTCTTTACCTGCATTGTTTTTATTATCTTTTATCTAATTCGTAAATTATCATCCCTTAAAATGCGTATAAATAGTATGATCTTTAGGAAAATATATTACGAACTCCAGACCCTTAAAAAGACTGCATTTATTGACCTATGAAGCATTTTTATAAAAATTTATTAAAAATTTTAAACTAAAAAATAAATTAATAATCAACTTTATCTTTAAAAAAAATGTAAAAAAGAAATACTGATTAACTTCCTCTTGAAAAGCTGCAATCTAATCTAGAATTAGAAACAAAATTCAGAGAAAATTATATACGTACTACTGATTCTAACAATTTCTTCTATATTCTTTTTATTTTACATAATTCACTTCTTTACGTTATCCTATACGTATTATAGAGAAAGTATAGTAATCGTCAAAAAATTCGAACTAAAGATTTTAATGAATCTCCGTGTTTTAGACTTCCCTGAATTCGAAAAACACATTTTTAGAAAAGTCCTTCCGTCTGTCTGTCTTTCTGTGACAAAGATAATTCAAAATCACCTTGAGATTTTTTTTTTTGTATACTATCTTGGCACCAAATTTGCTGATTTCTATCAAATTTTGAGTAAAATCTGATTAGGGAAGTCCATCTGTCCAGCTATTCGAACATAAGTTAAAACGATAATTACAAAATGAAAGAAATCTATATAGATAAAAATTCGATTCACAGATTTAACATCTAAAGAGTACACACCTATCAAATTTTGATTCAAATCCAACTACGGTTTGACTGTTTGTTGGTCGGTACTTACAGAAAATATAACCGCAATAATTCAAAAACGCAACGACTTAAATACATCAAAGTTGGCATGGGATTTTGTGACCATGAGTGCATTTTCGTGACGAATTTTGGATTCAAACGATAGAAAAAAAAATATGTCTAAAACACAAATTCGATTTTTGGACGATATTAACGCATGGCAGGAATATATCGCCAAGGATGACACGATAGATTAAGTAAAAATGCTAAATTCACGCCAAAAGTTAATATTTCGTAACTATTGTAAGCCAATGCCTTGTAAGACGTTCTCTGGTATGAAAACTTTATGCGAGAAAGTTTTAGGGGTAACACCCCCGCTTGTTTACCTATTTCAAATATTTTTTTTAAAGTTCATTATATGTTAAAACCAATATAATAATTGCATATAATATTTACTTTTTAAAAAATTTGAAACATTCTTTGCAAACATGAAATCAAAAAAAAAAAAAAAAAAATCCCGCAGCAAAAGAAAAACTTTTTTTCCCCCGTTCTTTAATCTAAAAACAAAAATTCTTATTTAAAACACGCTATACCTAGAATTTATGTAATAAAGTACAATGAATGAAATTAGATTATTAAAAATAGCAAATCATCTCCGTTAATACCTAGAAGATTAGAAAACTCTTAACTAATGTCTATTCTAAAAAAAATTTAAATACGCATTCGAGTAAATTTAGTGTATATTTTAACATAAAACTAATAAAACTTTATACACTATTAAATTTATAAAATCAGTCAAAGAAATGAACGTCTCCTGAAATGGGTAGTTGACATTTTCACCAAGATGGGGCGACGAAAAAAGGCAAGAAATAAGGAAGAAAAAGGAGGTCTGACTGTGCAAACAAGAAAGTGGACGACGTAGATCACGTTTCTATGGTAACGGGGACAATAAATGTCATCCCAGTTGTGTTCGCGTAGATGTTTCTTTTCTACTTTTTCCATTTCTTTTCATTATCTTGTCGTCCGTAGCACGCTTACGATTGAGTGTATATTTCTCAACTGGTACAGAAGTACACAATTATCCTTTAGGACAGGCTTTTCATTCGTAGATAAAATATAAAATTGTACTTGTAAAAAACAGCAGTAATTATATCCTTACGTTTTCTTCTAAATTTAATTTTTATGCGTATTGGTTTCAAATACATTATTTCATTAGCCTATGTGCAGAAAAAAATGCGTTTGCCTTATATATACCTTTGTTTTTAACATAAAATCAATATTATTTTTATTGCATCCATATGATTACTATTGCATAACATTTCAAAAAAAGATCTTTACATTAAAATATATAATTGCAACCAGAAGGAATTAATGTTACCAAAACCAGTTATTAGCTTATAAATTCTGGACTTAAAATTGCAAACAACATTAATTCCTTGCTTGTTGCTTGCTAGGAAACATCCAATCATATGAAATATATTGCACAAAATTTATTTCTATGATGCAATTTTGTAATAATATAACTTTGTAATTTTTCTGTGAAGTCTTCGAAATAGCAATATCAGAAAATGTTATAATTATTGTTAATGTAATTATGCAAAAATATGTCCAATAATAATCACAAATTAGCAATTTGAACCTTTTCTTTCAAAACAAAATCGAAATAACTTATGTGGATTATCTTTTTTTTTTTCCAGAATCTATATTAAACTAATATATACAATCTAAATTTCATTTTGCTGAAGTTAATTTAAATATAAATTATAACAAAAAAGGAATGATTTTTTCATAATGAAAATGACTATTTATATTAGTGAACGATCATAATATTAATCAGAATCAATACATACATCATATTAATCAGAATCCATTGATAAGGTCATAAACTTTTAATTAAAATGCATTGCTATAAAGATTTTTCACAGAAATATCTGGTTGAAAAATGTGCAAGCTTATCATAAATTAAAATCCACTTTATATGTTTAACATAATCAAAATCTTTCAGAAAGATTTTAATATTTTTAGAAATTAAAAAGGGAAAATAATGAGCATATCAATGAGTAAATGCAGTAAATCTTTGCCAAATATACCAATCCCAATTACTGATAATTTGGTGCCTTATATCTGTGTATTTACTATTTATGCTCATTCTCTAAAAAAATATAAATATTGAATTCAAAGACTTTTATTTAACTGGACTTGCTTTGTATTAGCAATGAAGAAATTTTAAGATAAATGTTCCACTCTCTTTGTGAAGTGTCAGAGTTTTGAAACATTGTACACTTGGACGTTCTTAATAAAGCACTCTTTTAACAACCTCTTAATCCTCCATAATTCATTTACTTTAATTAAATCTTATTCCATACTTGTGGCGCCATCTCCTAATGCATTTGAAAAAATAATACTTATAATTAAAAATTATAAATTAAAAGATAAAGAAAATAATTAAAACTTAAACTGAATTCCAGAAAACGAATTTTATCATTTTGAACACTTGAAAATTCGTTTGCATTGTTGCCGCATCTAAAATAACGAACTTATAATGCAGCAGAAAAAATCCAGAATATCCAAATAAAACGGTATAAAATACTTCAAAATTGAGATTCTGTATCAATTTAATAATAAATATTTAATTAATTTTTTTAATAATAAATATTTCTACTTAAAAAAGATCTCTATTCTTTATACAGATAATACATTTTTATTTATTGATGGTGATACACTCTTTTTATCCCGCCAAAATCACATCATGTTATAATTCCAAAATCATTTCTCAAATTAATGCATTTAATTTCACATAAGATTAATTTCTAGTGTAATATTTAAAATATATCCCTATAAAAATACTTATAAGGATTTAATTTATAAATACGGCATGAAATTTATCTGACCATGTAGAATATATTTTCAATGGTCAATAGTTACCATATCTCTTTATAAAGTATATTTTCCCAGTGACCAATAATGAAAACTGAAAAAAAAATATTAATTGTAAATTTTGAGATCCATAATTTTAGCAATACTTTTATATAGTCCCTAAACCTTCACCATTTGTAAGAAAGCATGTGATTTGCACCGACATTAGATGCGGAAATTATCAAGAAAGTGAAGAAAATTCAGAAAGAAAAGAAAAAAGAAAGGTATTTTTTTCCTTTTCTTCAGGTGTTTAAGTAATTTGTGAATTAACTCATTAGAGTGTATACTGAAATAAAAAAAAATATGCCAACACTGGTGATATATATTTTAACGGCCTTTTATACCTTTTAAAAGCTATACTTTGAGGTTTTTTTATACCTCATTTTTTCCGCGGATTGAAAATAAATCTATTTGCTGTTGCATTCCGCGATTTTTGCTGTCTAATATTTTATCTTTTATTCTAACAGTGTTCAATTACATTGCGCTATTTTAAGGGCTATAATAAATATAAATAACAATTCTTTCATTATAAAAGATATTTATATACATCATCAAACTTTATATTTAAATAATGGCTTAAAAATTACATAAAGAGAGTTAAACAAGTTAATAAATAGTTTGAAAATAACCTGTCATTATTTTTTAAAAAAATTATGTTGAATTATTAAATCTGTATTTAAATGCACTTGTAATAAATCGAACATTATTATTTGGGATATTCTGGATTATTTGGGATATTGACAACCATCAGTCATTTTCCAAATAAATGAAACATTATCTGTTTCTTTGTAACTCTACGATTAAAATATAAACTGAAAATAAAAGAAAACCGCTTAAAACTTCTCAATATAATTTATTATCACATTGTATTCTGAGATCATTGTACTAGAAGGAAGAATAAGTTTCATAAGAAAAGCCATTTCGATATGTGTGGAAAAAATATGCCTAACATTTTAAATAAACTCCAAGTGTGTTGTTTAGATATTCTTATCAGAGACTTTCTTCTTTAAATTTTATTCAAATTACTTGAATAATCATAGAATGGTGATTGAATTTTCAGAATACAATTATTCTAAATCAAGGAGAGCCTATAGAGCAAAAGTATTTAATCCAAATGCAATTAGTTTCTTTTCCAAACCATTATATGTTTCTCCCTTTTACATGAAAACTAAGGTTCATTATAAATTCTATCTAATTTTTTAAGAAATAATGTACAAAGAATGATTTATAATTTTATTCCTTCAAAAAAAATTTAAATAACCGCATTATAAAAAAATTATATTAAAAATGTTGAAAATGCTTTCCTTATATTCACACTTTAAACAAAAAATCTTTCAATTTAACTTGAAAGTAAGTGCATTTAAGAAAAATAAAAAAGGTATTTGTTTTTGTAACAATATTATAATTATACTTTTAAAAACTTCTTAATCTATACTTATAAATAAAGCTCAATGTGTGTGTGTGTGTTGGCACTCTACAGGCCAGGTCATTTGACCTACAGCTACCATATTTGGTACATGCATACCTTAGAGGTCGGAAATGTACATCTGGGGTCCATTTTTTTGAATTTTTAATGAGAATTTTAATTATTAATTAAAAACTAACTTTAACGCTAAAAAAAAAAACCTCTTCATTTTCCCTACTGTCAAATGAGTAAGGCATCAGGGGTTTTTTTTTCCAACAGTAATGAGGCTAGGGTTAACATTTTTCGGCCGATTATTTCAAAGGATTCTGTTTATTTTCTTAATAGTTGATGCATTTAAAATTAAACATTGTTAATTAATCGATCTTTCAGATTCATTCTGAAATACTTTTGAATTAAAATAACACAGAATAAAGGAAATTAAAAATGTCTAATCTGCATGTCTAACTGGCATAGAAAAATTCACGTATTTGCGTTACCGTAACTGGCGTTGAAAGTTCACGCATGCGCATTGAGTTCTGATTGTTCACAATATTATCAGCGGATTCTTGATTTAAATTATTTTTAGATTAGTTGCATGCTTTTGTAATTAAGTTGTATTTATGTTAGTTATATATTTTTTGTATATGCTTATAGTTTTAAGTACATCGTTTTTAAGTAGTTTTTTTTAAACCTATTTTTGACCGATTATTTTAAACGATTCATTTTATTTTCTTAGTGTTTGATGCATTTAAAATTAAACATTGTTCATTAATCGATCTGTTCATGATGAATCTGAGAAAATTTTGTTGAGAAATTCTTGAGATATTACTTAAATTAAGAAAGATATTCTTTAGTGCCCATAAAGTTTAAACACTCAGTGACTCTGTTATCAGTAATCATATAATAAAAAAATGCTTTGTTTCAGTAAAAAATATTATTATATTAATTGCAGATTAATTCTTTCCACTTTAATTTAAAGCATAAATTCTACGGAAGCTAACAGAAAATTAGAGAGATACATATTACGTTATGACTGAAGGCTTTTATAATATTGTGAGTGAATTATATGACTATTAAAATTTGAAGTTTTAAAATATTTTCATAAAGAATCTATTAAAGTAGGAATTGCGTAAAATATTTAATTATTAAAATTTAAACGAACATTAAGATTGGCGAACTAGCTGGTCGCCAAAGGCGGCTAGTATATATTATAAATGAAACTCTTTATCATTGAATCCTGGATTCCTTTTGGATTCTTTCTTTTACAAATATTATTCAAATAAATTACTGATTTCATACCTAAAATATTATAATAATAAAGACATCTTAATAATTGTCAGTAATATATTCTTTGATAAATTAATTTCAACAGCTTTAGATTTATCTAAATGCAGTTGTATATGATATTTTAACTGCACAAGCAAGGATGTTTAGAGGAATTCACTGGTTGAATTAATTATATTTCATTTTTTAAAAACCATTTTGAGCCAATTTATCGCATTTACAATACATTCTATGTTAATTAAAAATGTTGAGTATTTCGTAGATTTATGTGGTAAATTTGCGAAATCAGATTTAGTTTTTGTGTGAACGATTTTCTATCAATTTGGATATATTTAGAAACAAGAACTGTTTGAAAACGTTTGGAAAATTTTTACTTAAATTATCGTTCTCAGAAACATATAAAAGATTGAATTTAAAAAACGAAATCAAAATATATGCTTTCGAAATTTTATTTGAATATCAGCTTTATTCAATTATTAATTAAACATCTTATTATTAGTAATAAACATCTTTTTTAAAATTGTAATTAGTAAATTTCTTAATCTGTAATTTTTTTTGAGAAAGAGAACGCTTCCTTGGCCGTATATTTTTTTAAAACTCAGTAAACAAAGGTCTAAAAACAGCTTTATCCTATCAATTTTTAAAGCTTTCAAAACATAACATAGGAATAGTTGTTAATGTTAGTAATGATAAAAAAAGCATACTGTAAATTTAATTTTTAATTATTTTGCACTATATTTTTCAAATCAAATCATGATTCTTTATCAGCAAATATCACGAAGTTTTATAAATAATATTTTTTTAAAAGTAATATAAGTATATCTTTAAATAATTTTCATAGTTTTTTTTTTTGAAATAAAAAATTGAAAATGTAAGTAAACTTAGTAACATTAAATGAAAAAAATGAGAAAATATCTATTAAAGAAATTTTTATGACAAACTCATATTATATTGACTTTATTTACTATGCAAACGTCCATTTTTAAATTATGTTTGCTGAAAGTTAAGAATATTCAAATTAATCAAATATCACAATAAAAGTAAATTTATTTTAAACCAAGTTAAGACTTAAAATAAACTAATGAGCAAAGTAATATGATTTATAAAATGAAAGTAGGATTCATTTCATTCAGCCTATAACTTTATTTCTTAAAATTTCTTATCTTCATTTCAAAATTCTATAATTTTAATTTTTTATTTGAAATATTATTTCGTCTCCATTCCCTTTGAGAACACTTAAAACTTAAATTTAATTCATCAACTAATAAGCAAATTCATCAAAATCAACTAATAAGCAAATTCATCAAATTCATCAAAATCAACTAATAAGCAAATTCATCAAAATATAAAACAACGAATATTATTTCTATTTCACAGGAAAATTTGTAACATTTTCAGAGGTCCTTTTACATTATCTGTTCATTTTTTTTGAAGAAAGAAACCATTACTAAATCTTAATTACTGGGTAAAACATCAAAAACGTCAGATCCAACGATATTGTCCCACTTTTAATTACGGAATCCATTAAAGTTAAATTGTTAATAAACGTGGAGATATATATTTGCAGAGAATATATTTCTCATCAATAACAACTCGACTTTTTTTAAGGATTTTTTTTCCATTCAGTCAAGTTGAAAAAAAAAATATTTTTCAATCTAAACATGCCCTACCGTTTGAGAAATTGAGTCCGACTTCCCAAAAAGTTTCTAAAAATTTCATTTCCTCTTTTTAAGGTGAATATATACCTTATAAACTTTCTCAGATTTCTGATGCAAGATTTTCCATTTACAAAAGAATAAAATTCCGTGCCAAACTTTTTTTCTTATTAGATTCTTTTCACGTACTGAAAATATATAAAATCAAATCTTTCTGGTTCTGGCAACAAGAGACCAAATAAAAGATGTCTGACAAAAATCAACGGTTCGTTTGGTGCCTTTACAAAAGGGACAAAATCAGCTGTCACCAAATAACAATTCGATTTTTTTTCTTTCCATGGAGCGTAAGAGAAATTTATAAAATTCTACTTTTTGGAAAAAGTTCTTTTTCTAGTCCCCATTTCAAACATATCCTCAAATATGTCACGCTCAATTTTAAAGTTTGAAGTTCGAATGAAAAGGAAATACAGAGAATTCTAGAAATAAACATTTTTTTTTATCTTTCTAGAAAAATGGGGAAATGTTATACTGTTTTTCTACATATGTGAATTAAAATTAGTATATTACAAATTTTATATAAAAAAAAATCTTTAAAATGATTTTTTTGTCTCAAAAATTAAATTGAAATTTAAGTCCTTTTAATTCAAAATAATTAAACGGCATAAAAGAATGTAACAATACTTTTTGTTTCATTCACTCCGTTTATGCATCAAATTCTCTCTTTTAACATTAATTCTCCATTTTATTCTAATTAGAAAATGAACGAAAATCCTTCAAGCAAAATGAAAAACAATAAGCCTTGTGCATACACATTGAAAATAATCGTCAAAACTTCAAAAAAAAATCGTAAATTCATTTACATCATTTTAATTCATTCACATTATTAAATGCAGAAACATTTACCAAGAAGCTGAATACAGAATTCAGACTAATCAAAAATTGTTTGATCTTTTATAAATTTTTTTACATTCTTATACTTCATCTAACCCAGTAATCCATAATATTATGGTACATATCAGAGCTTATAATTTTGTTAAATACCGTATTATTTAGTTAAAGGCGAAAAATTTTGATTACAAATGAATACGAATAATAATTTCCACTGCACTAGTAAAAACGATCTGTTTCAACCGTGATGAACTTTTATGCTTGTGTATAAACTACTTTAGGTATAATATAAGTACTATAATTATGGACGATATATATATATAGTAATGGAAACATTATAAACAGATAGAACTAAGACATTCAAGTTACAAATCCATGCTTTCAGAGATTTCCGAGAACTATGTAGTGTCTTCATAAAATTGCAGTTTTTTATTTAACTTTTTTTCTTTTTCATATTTAGTTATATTGTTTAAGAACTGATACTTTGATTTTTTCTGCATTAAGTAAAATAATCATTTAAATATTCGCAGATTGTTTATATTTAGCAACAGTATATGTTACTCATAAAGAAAAATCTAAGCATATCAAATTTTTAAGTTCAGAAAGCATGATAATATTAGAAATTCCTTATCAGTATTTTCAAAAATAATTATTTATATGAAAAAATGGAGGTTTTGAAGATATTATTATTTTTGAGCACGTTGCCAGAAATATTTTAAAGAGGTGCAGAAAGATGATGTAAGGACCACTAATCAAAATAAATAAAAAATTAGAACAAATATGCGATTAATTTTTTTTATCAGAAAGTAAGCAAATATTTCCTTCGTAAATATAAGTTAGATATTTGCTTGAAAAATTTTAGAAGAAACTATTAGATGAAAAAATTATTCCCTTCACTTTTTTACAATGTATATAGAATTCATTCCATGGCGCCCAATGAAGGAAACCAAAAAATACATAAAATATATACATTTTTTCTAAAAATTGAGCGAATAGTTACATTTTAATAACACAAAAATTTCGTACATATATGCATTATGATGCAAACAGAATAAATTTAATTTAAACGATATAATCTGAGAAGATTATTCAAGAATTTTTGTTGCCGACTTCCTGGCATAGGGGTAGCGCGTCTTCCTCGTGATCAGGGCGTCCCGGGTTCGAGTCCCGGTTTGGGCATGGTTGTTCTTTCGTTGTTCTATCTGTGAGATGTGTGAATGTGCCCTCCTGTAAAAAGGGGTTGTGCAAGCGAATGAGTGAAGCGTGAGTAGCTAAGCCGTACTCTTAGCCCTAGTTGGCGCTACTATAAAAACAAGAGACACTCCCCCTCAGGCTTAAATCGGCTGTCTCTGAACAGCGGGGCTTGTCCGTGGCAAGTGCCATAATTAAAAACAAAAAAAATTTTTGTTACGACTATTAAAATAATTTTGACAGTTAAAAGAGTTATGTTATGTTATTCCAGTTATGTTATTCCAATGAGTTGGTATAAAAACATTATGTTATATCAACTGAACATAAAATGCAAAATGCAAGTTACTATTCGGAAATCTTTGTTTGGTACTATGATTGAAATTATTACCACAATAATGCAAACGAAATATTAAAAATAATTACATTATTAATAAGAAGGAAATTAAATTATTTTTTAAATATATTTCATTTCCTCTATGTAAATAACTGGAAACGGCAACGGCAGTTATTAGTCACGTAATTTCCGGTTTAGTATTACGTGCCTTCATTAAAACATTATTGGATTAATTAAAATTACTTTTAGAAAACTTAATAAGTAATACCTCTCTTTATGCTTTATTTTATTTAAACAGTGAACTATTGAAAGCTAATTAGATAGATTATAAATAATAAATTACGAAATATACTTCTAAGAAAATCATTACTGAAATATCATTATATTACTATTGCTTTCTTTAAAAAATATATTCATTTCTTCGTTGTTATCTTCTTAACAAATATATTACTAATTTTAATTCATAAATGATTTTAACTTATATTTGTGCCAAGGATGACTTGAAACTCCTTGTTTTTTTCATAAGATTATTGTAATTTTGATATTTTATTATCTTTTTATAATTAATTGCCTTAATTATAATAAAGTTAGATAAAACATACAAAAAAAAATGTCAACGTATTCTGAAATAAAGATATAGTGTTGAAGAATACTGTTGTGCGTAATCTGTTTTACAAAGTCATAAGAATGGCATATAAATGTTGACATACGAAATATTTTATCTATATCACTGGTCATTATTATTTAAATTACACTAAAGTTGCATTTAAATTTTTCATTTAGTGTAAGACATTTCCAAGAAAAAAGTGCTCCGTCTCCATCAGAAATTTCATTTAAAATATTAATGAGAATGTTATAAAAGTTCATTCTACTTAGAATAACGAAGGAATGTAGTTTTACAGTAAGAGAAAGAAGTAAGATCTTACGAATATGAATAATCAAATAGTTTAGAATATTTATTTAGAAACTGTCAAATTATTATTTCATGATTCGAAATTTCAAATTATTTCATGTTCTTTAGAAGTTTAAGATAAAATAAACCTTTTAACTCAATATTTTATAAAATATCTGTCACTTAATAAAATACTTCTATAAGTTAATCTCTGGAAATAGAAAGCAATTATTAAAAGTTTCTTGAAAACGAAAAAATCAAGAAATAAAAAAAAATTACGCTATTAAATAAGATTTACTTACTCAACGTCAGTCCCAACAGATGAGTTATGAAAATAATGAAATATACTTTGGAATTATAAGTAATATATTACCGATTATTAATTTCATTAATTCCGCTTACATAATTTAAGAAAATGCAACTGTTGCAAATAATTAATATTCTTTTTATTTTTGGTAAATATTAATTTAATATGTTTTTCTATAATTATGGCCTTACAAAAATTGCTGCTGAAAAATAATTGAATTACATTGATAAAAGTTTCAAAAATTGTTTCCCTGAATTTATTTCAATCCGATTATCCTTAAGATTATTACATTTCAATAAACCAAATCTATATTATAAAAAGTTTCTATTTTATTTTTACCAAAACTGAATCAGTTGCTCTTCTTTCAAAAATAAAGATGCAGCGATGTTTCATTGATTGAAAAAGAAATAAATGTAAAAAACTGCGACAAAATACAAACAGAAAAACTTGTGTAAAAATTAGATATGATTGCAAAATAAATGAAATTTTAAAATCAATGTTTCTCTTAATATCTCTAATATCATTGTTAGTAAAACTGATACTGTTTGATAATATTATCATAATCCAATGTGAATTCTGTTACATGCCCTGTATTCATTCTTTAATGCTTTCTTTGTGAATCTTAAGCCATATTAATTTATAATCTCAGTAAAGAACTTACAATATATTGTCCTTTTATTCTCCATGATTCATAAAAAAGGGCGTTTAACTGTTCTATCCTTTAATCGAAATAAACATTCAAAACAGTCTTCAATATTTAGATACTGCTAGTTTTGCGTGAATATTGCCACTAAATTTATCTTTAGGATATATATGTTGCTGAAAACACAACTTGATGCAACACATATAAAAGCCCATATACATCCTCTTTTCAAGAATAGTGTATTAAGCTCCGAGATTTGTCATGAAGTCTATATTCAATGACTACATTTTCTACTTCATTTAATACTAGAATAATTACAAATTATAAGTAATATGATATACAAGACGGTTTTCAGTTGCAGAAAATATCTATAGGTTCATAATCCACGGGAGTTTGAGAAGTGTATCTAAAAGAATCAAATCGGCAAGCTGGTAGCTGATTCCGCTTTTTCTAAAGATATAAGGAAGAGA
>JAPMOR010110803.1:25302-37764 GCA_026543865.1 Argiope aurantia | reverse complement strand
AATTATTTGTGTTCCTCTGTGATTTCCGAATTTTACTAGAAGTAGAAAATTGCACTTTGTGAACGAGCCCTTCAGAATTTTTCTAGAAAGGAATTGGATTTGTGTTCTCGCAGATTGAAAGATATCCATCAGTCTTTCTGTATAATGATCAGTGCTCCTTTTATGTATTTCTTTTGCCAATTTTAGGCCATGTTATGTGCTGTAGCCTCTTTTTTGTCTGTTTACTCTTGGCCTAAAAGGAAAGGAGCATTTACCGATCTTCCCTTTCTTGGACAGTAAAATTACTTTGGAAAGAAACTGAATTAAAATTTCTCGGCGTTAAACTTCAATTTATCATTCGTGATTGATAGACAGAAATTTTTTATAGCATTTTTTAGCTCATTATATTGAGTTATATAATATGAAAAGTTAAATTAAATTATCATTTAAAGTTCAAAAAATTATTATTTTTTTGTGAATAGATCAGGAAGAAGTTTAGCAGAGCATATTTTATTTTAGCTCCTTATTTCGAGTTATATACTGCAGAAAGTTAGATTAAATTATAACTGAAAGTTAAGAAAATTATTCTGTAAGCACACGCGATATTAATTTTCAGTTCGTTTCTTTCTATTTTTATTTCCACTCAACTTACTTTTCTTTCTATTTTTATTTACCAACTTTTACAATTTAAATCACAAAATAATGTTTAATTTACTAAAAGCATAATTGTAGAGAAAGTGACAGTTTCCACCTTTAAAATATTTGTTTTGAGAAATATCAATTATAGATAAAATTAACTTTAATTGTTTAAACGAATATTAAATTTAAATTAGATTAAGAATGAATGAATATTTTGTGCACCTGTCAGATCAAAATGGCTTTTTAATTCAAAAAACTTTAATTGATATTTTATTATCCTTTGTTAGAGAACTTGTTGTTTCAAGAAATACATATTATATATCGCTTTACAAATAATCCACCAATCTGTGATCTTGTACTGAAATATCTCTAATTTGAAAATATTTTACAATAAATGCTTGCTTCATATTTACAAAATTATCCTCTGTGACATCTATTGTAGATTCATTTTCGTCTTAAAAGGAACTGTCTCTAGAAATGTCAATAGTAAATAATTTTGATGCTATAGAAGATAAGTATTAGTTAGTTTGTAAAAAAATTAAAATGTGTTCTTTGCACTAATTTTCAAAGTCAAAATTTGTATATTTATAGAATGGTTATTTTGGCATTAGAATAGATTCAGCTCATAATAATATTTCAAATAAATATTTGGATGTCGTTCATAAGAAATTTAATGTTTATTCTACCCTTCTTTTTGTAACCATTTTGTTAATTTCAAATTATGTTTTTGTCTTTTTATTTTACATTATGTATCACCATTTACATTTAATTTGAAATTAAATGCTCATTTTTTTTATCTCCATATGCAGCTAATGCGTACCAGATAATTTAAAAATATTCATAAAAAAATTTCGGTGTAATCCAATTTGATTTTTTTTAATCCACAAAGGTCTAAAAGAAAATACTCAAAAAAATCATAGAATGAAACAATTTCAATGGATTTTAATACATTTTTGTAAAATAATTATAAATCTAAATTTTGAATTCAATTATGAACTTTTTTCAAAAAAAAAATTTATTTTTCTTTTAACTTCAGAAAATATGTTTATCTAAATGTCAATTACATTAACGTGCTAAAATTATGGCTATAACGTGTGAAGAAATTTCTTATTTCTTATAATATTTTTATAATAAAAACATTGAAAATACGAATTTGGTTATTAATGCAAAGGTTATATTACTGAATGATCGGTATTTTAATTTTGTAAGAACAGGAATTGCCATACAACACTAAGATAAATAATAATTAATAGTAATTTTCTGATAAATTTTAATTTTTTTATATTTTTAAAAATCTAAAATGCAAAATAGTAGAAAAAATTGTTTTATACTTACTATTGAAGTGACAAAAGGAACTTGTAAAATATTGCACATAATCATTATAATTTTACTGAAATGTATATAAATTTAAATAGATTTATCAAATAAGCTTAAAGTTCTGAAATATGTTTTTAGCTTTGTAATTATTGCATAAAGTGATTATAATTTCAAAAGATAATTATATAATATTTGTTTAAACAATTTACTTATTTCAAATAATTTAAGTTTATTTTATTATGGAAAAGTTTGTAACTGAATAGAACATCTGTAATGTTTTTATTCTAAAAGAATCAATGTAAAATTTCCAATTTTAAATTAAGTTTAAGACATTTTAAATTGACTTACGAACATATATTATAATAGTGACAGAAACTGAGAAATGCATAGATTAATTACTTCCTTTACATTGATAAATATGCTATTGCATGATCTCTATTTAGTATGAAGTTGAATATGTGTCTATTTGGCTCTCTACAGATCACACTTTTTGAAATGGAGCTAACATATTCACTTCATATATACCTAGGGAAATTGGGAATATGCACCTAGGGGAGATTTAAGGAAATTTTAATTATAATTAGGGAATTTCGGAGATTTTACATGATAATTTCAGCAAATATTACAGCACAAAAATAAATTTTATACCTTTTAAAATTTGTTTATTTTTTAATTATATAATATACATTCAAATTCGTGCTAATCTTTGGCTTTTTGTTTTTTGCTTAAAGGTTAATGAGCACTATAAATAGATCTAGAATAAGAGAATTAAAATGATACGACTTTCATGACAGGCAATTGGGTAGAATCAGCGATTGGAAAGATATATTTAATTGATTTATCAAATATTAAATATTATCATTTTTTAAATGTCAAATTCATCAATATCATCAGAAATTAAATATCATCGTCAGATAAACCAACTGGTCACCTGACGCGCTTAGCACAAAGTTTAACTTTATAATACAGATGAACTATATATATTTATTAACATATGATTCCATGGCACTGGTTCCCATTGGAATTGCTCATGTGTACAATGGGCGCAACATATGCAAGCCAAATCAGCACATCTTTAATGTCTGGTAATTTCACTATATCAAGGATATGAAATTGTATATAAATCTTCATATTTAAAATGAAGATGATCCAGTATCCTTAGAGAACCAACTGGTCATCAAATGCCACCATTAACTAATAAAAAAAACTAGACAATGATGAACTAAATAAAAAACTTGAACTAAAGAATGAACATTCTATTAAAAATGTCCTTTGTTCAGTTTATGCGGGCTTAAAATCAAACTTGTAGAAGATCATGTATTAAAATAATTTTATAGAAAATTATTTATTCTGGAAACTGTAAGTTGTAGAAATTTAATTGGGTGAGATTTGTTCCAATTAGAATTTCTTGAATAATAATAAATTGCTCTCTAATTCGCAGCTCATTGGGTTAAATTTTTCTATGCTTTTTTAAGCTATTCAGTATTATTTCAGAAATCATTTTTCCGTCAACATAAAGGAAGGAAGATTTTTTTTTTTAATTTTCCATTGACCATTTATGAGCAATTAAAACATCAATATTGTATAAAATCAAAAGCCAGAAGATCATAGTGGACAATTACTTTCCCTTCGGAGAAAATGTGGGACAAATTTCCTCTCTATGTAGCAGAAAGGACTTATTTTATTCTTCCACAAATGGTGGAATCGATATGTTTGATCCTTGAATATTTCATTAGCTGTCCTTTCAGCTAGATAACAGCAGAGTAGCAGGGATTGCATATATGATCTGCTGCATTGGCAAGAATTGACGATTTAGTTGCCCAGCAAATAGAATTGTCAGCAAATCATTCAATTTAAAATACAGAGAATTTCATGTAAATATCTGCTGTTTGTACAGTAAAATATTTAATGTAGCTAAAAACCTTGAATTTTAACAAAAATATTACATTTTTATTTTTAATAATCTTGATTTCAGAATCGATATCTTTTTTTAAAATGAATTACGCTTTGGCATTCATTCTTTCGAGGTTACATTCATTTTTATACTTGTGTAATTTAAATTTCAGTGCCATTTAGTGAACTCTGGAATTTCGTATAGAATTTTCGATGCATATAATTTGAAACAGATGCACTATATTTTATTTATTTCAAAAGTATTTTGAAATCTTATTTTTGTAGAAGTATTTTGCAGATTGTAGATTTTACGCAAGGTTTACCCTTATAGACAAGTTATTTTAAGGCAACAAAAAATAGGTTACACCCTCATCATTTATTTTTATTTCTCCTTCAAACATACATTAATATTTTCGGTTATTCATTCATAATTTAAATAAAGGGATTTATAGCAATTTGCGCTCGCTTATTTTTGAATCATTTTGTTATAATCTTAGTGATTAGTTGTATTAAAATATTAAGATTATCAGTGTAGTCATTTTAATAAAATAATATTGTTTTATTTTCTGCACTAGACTTTAAAAATAAAAATTTATAAACTTTAAAAAATTAATGTGATCCATTCTTTAGGATTTGCATTATATTTCATAATAATGCTCGTATTTTCTTTTATGTGATATAAAATGTTGTAAATTTAAGAATAAATTAACATAAATTTTGAAAGTTCAATATTATGATATTAAAGTTCATTAAATGATAGAAAATATTTTATTATTTCTTTACCATATTATCATTAATACTGTTATTTTTATAACATTAAAATCTTTGCTGCTCCCAACTGGATGTCCATTTGTCTGTTCCAGTATTAGTGAACTCCATAACTTGCAAATGCAAGTACCTAATTAAATAAAATTTTATACATTGATTTAATATATAATACTTAAAACCGTTTAAATTTTCAAACAAATCTGTCTAAGAGTTGATTGTTAATCGATCTGTATTTTACCATATATGTAAACGCAGCAAATCAAAAACACTATGACTTAATAAATAAAATCCATCATGTAATTTTATGACTACAACAATAGTTCTATGTTAAAATATTGCTCCAGTTGGTTGGAAAAAGGCACGATATATTCGGTAAATTGCTAAATTCTAGCCAAAGATCTATATAATTATTTTTCGCCAATATCATGCAAGGTATAAAATATTACGAGGTTAGAGGGACAGTAATTTTTATTAAGGAATATGCAAGAAGGTTTCGGGGAGACCAATCCCACAAGTTTCATCTTGATTTATTCAAATCACTTGAAACTTTTTTTATATCAATATTCACTTTAAGAAGTATAGTCATTTTTATAACACAATGTCTTCTAATTTCCCAAACATTTTGTAACAATTTTAAACTTTTTGTAACCGAGTAAAATCACTAATTTTGAATAACAGTAAGTTTAATCTAATCATATTTGCTTCTTATTTCGAACCAAAATGAAGGCGGGAGCAGTCATTATAATTTTCATGCATCGTGAAATGACCAAAATGACGCTTGAGCGAATTGCTCCGTCTCGAATCTTTTACTCATTACCAATGGGAAACGTGCAAGGGATCTTAGACTAAATATATTTGATTTTTTTGTAGGCATTAATATAATTAAATTTTCAGAAAATTTTCAATTAATTTTTCAGGAAATTTTAAAGCAATATCTGCCATCTCCTTTCCCTTTTTTGTTCTAAAATTTCGAAATATTTTGAATCTCTTAACTTTTTTTATTTTTAAAACATTTATCTTATTTTTCTTTTATTTATTTGTAATTAATTTATATAGAACAATAATAAAGCAATTGTAAGAAGGATTTAATTTTTTTATATTTATATTTAATATTTTAAAACATTTAGAATTGTAGAATAAAGATTTGAGGCTTCTACTCTGTGGAAATTCTTAAATTATTCAGTCACTAATGTCGTTTATCATAAATATTGCAGTGATTCTGCACATAAAATTAGTAAGGTTATCGCATTTATATACCTTTATTGGCCCAAAAAGATTTCAGCTAATTTTTTTACATTAAAATATTATCTAATTCTAATATATAAGAGTTATTCTCTTAGAAAAATAATTATAATTATATAGGTTGGCATAAATTCTGGCAAATTTTTCAATAAGACAGAAACATTCAATAATACAGATGCTTCCGTCCCTTATCTCACATAAAATGGTGTGTCTTGATTTGTTACTTAATAATAAGTTTATCTAATATACTAAATGAATCACTTTTCTGGTGACAATCCCAATTCTAAAATTTTTTTTAATATATCATGATTAGAAAAAAAATGCCTTTTAAACGGTTAAATTTAAAATGTCATGTTAAATGGTCTGTTGACGGAGATAAAATTTAAATTATATTAAAAGTATGAGAAATGCTTCGGCAATAATTTTTTATTCAGCTTTTAAATGAACTTGATCTTTTTCACAATTATAATCACCAGTATTTATTAATATTTAAATATAATTTACTTAATTGTCTGAGGGCTAAATTTATAGCGATTATTAGCTTTTGTATGTATTACATTTATATTATTTATGTTTATTTATTTATTTTTATTTATATTATTTGCTTTTATTTAATTTTTTTCATTTATATTATATTAGTTACATATAATATATTTATAATATTTGGCAATAATCTTGAAATATCAAAACAATTGCGAAACAGGTAAACAATACATTAAACTTTCCTTTTGTCTAGCACACATATCACTCACCATTATTCTATTACATAAGACATAACGTCCTGTAGAGTGAAAGAAAGGAAATCGGGAGTAGGTCAGACCTTGATGGATTATTTGCCATTCTGCCGAGGAAGAAAATGACAGATCACAATACATTGATTTAATGAGAAATGTCTTCCTTTTTTTCCCTTAAAAAATCGATATTCCAAAATCTTTCTGTGTATTCCTCATTGTTCTTATTTCTCAAATGTCGGCTTTATTGCTTTCATTGGAAAATCTTCTGATTTTTTTAAAAACTTCTAATGTTCAAAATTGAAAAAAATTTATATTTTAAAGGAAAAGGAGTGAATTTCCAATTTTCTTGGAATGGCTATTTTCATTTCATAAAGTATGACACAATTTTCTACGCAGGTTTGTTCAACTTTTTTAGAGTTTAATATTTACTAATGCGATTGAATGAGAGCGTTATTGATTTTCAACAAAATGTTTGAGCATAGATTTTTTTAATATCCAATTATTACATTAAATTATCTTCCAGTTTCATATGTTCAATGATATAAAATTAATAACAGTATTTTTTGTACGATATTTGTGTAAATAAATAACATGCAATTTTTCAAAATTCAAAGAAAGGAAAAATTGATTTTACTTACTTCAGCTGTAATACAAAAGCTGTCATTAGATATAGTTTCTCAACGTAGTTATGAAAGAACATACTGAGCATGGAATTAATGCAATTATAAAATGAATAGGAATACATTCGTAAGCATAAAGCAATCAGAAATATATGTACATTGATTATAAAATAAAAATATTTTCCATTAATAAGGATTTTTTTTAAAAAGGTTTTGCACATATTTCCAGAGGAAATTGTAAAACCATAAAGGAAACCTATATGTGGGAAAAATCATATATTGAATCCTTATTGAGGAATCAGTTTTGGAATTGTATGGAAGTAGTTACCATATCACTAAGAACTTGGATATCTCTGCAATTAGTTTCTGTTAATTTTGTGTGTTTTCAGAAATAATTTTTGATGTGTTTAAAATTAAATGGCGAAATAATTAAGGGTTTTAAAGATAGCTAAGATCGTATTCTGCACTACACTGAATATTTCTGAAAAGATTGCTAAATTTACTAAAATTTAAATACTGATTCTCTTATTATCTGTTTTAGAATTTCAAAAACTATTGGGTTGTTCGGAAAGTAATTTCGTTTTTTCCCGACAGAGGATTTAATTGTATTTTTTAGCACCCAACATCACATTTAAGCAGTATAATTTTTATATACTTTGAGACTCATATAGCAAGGCTTGTGTGTGAAAAATTCCAATTAATTCTACGCAGTAGTTTTTGGTTGGTGCCCTTTTAAATATGGAGAGCGATAAGCAGCCTTTTCGACATATCTTACTGTTTTACTACAGAAAGGGTAAAAATGCTGTTCCAGCCAGAAAGAAATGGACCGATGTGTATGGAGAAGAAATGTTGACAGTACGCCAGTGCTAGAACTGGTTCGCTAAATTTTTTAGACGGTAAAACCTTTACCTCAAATGAGGAGGTCAAAAACCACCTCGATCAGTTTTTTTGGCAGCAAAGACCAAAAATTTTATGAGCGTGGAATTATGCTACGACCAGAAAGATGGCAGAAGGTGTTGGACCAGAACGGCCAATATATAATTTAATAAAGTATTTGTTTATTATACGAAAACTGTCTTTAATTTCCACACAAAAAAACAAAAAAAAAACGAAATTACTTTTTGAACAATCCAATATATTCTTTTTAATTAAAAAATATGCACCATTATATGACATAAATGTACTCGAATTCACCATATTAGATCATGAATTGATACTGGCAATATAATTATGTTAGTGTATTGTTCAATAAAAATTTTTATTCCAAAAACTGTTTTAGGATTTTCTGAAAATGTTTAATTCAAAACGGTTTTATTTATAATTTTTATTCAAATTCTCTATATTTTCAACTTTCCATACAAGAAACGTTTCTAAAAACTCCGGTCCTATTTTATTATATATTGCTCTAGAATCTGCATAATAGCATTTAGATTCCAACAATAAATTTCTTTTATTTCAACAATTAATTTATTTCGAAGTTATAAGAGCCATACTGTCACTTTTCTACCTACATTAAGTTTGGAAATATATTAAATATTTCTTAAATATAAATGAAATCAAATTGTCGTGGGAAAAATTACTCACAGAAATCTCTCTCCTATTTAAAAAGATAGAATTGTTATGATTACTTACATTACAATCATTATAAATATTAATGACATTTTCTCGTTGTTTAAAAATATACCAAATATTCAACAGCATTCAATAAAATTTGTTAGTTGCTTGCAAAACACTTTTAGAGACATTTCAAATGACTAAATAAGTCTGCAGGTTTTACTTCAGTTTAAGCAGAAACATTAGTTCAAGCTGAATTAATAGCATCGACATAAAGGCGTCAGTAGCTCCTAACCCATCGGGATGTACCCGAGATTTGGGGATGTCAGTTGAACCGTCCAGTATCCTTCTAGCTTTTCTAGTGAGATTTTAATGCTGTAAAAGAAATTGAGAAATGAACTTTTTGAGCAGTTATTGTTGAGATTGCAAAACTTGTTACGTATCCACTCAACTGTACAACCGACAAAAACTGTGTTCCATTTTTTTTTTTCAAAAACCTGTTTATTCTCCTGATTTAGCTCCTTGTGGCTTTTCTGATAACCTCGATTAATTAATCATATCCTCCAATGAGATTAAGACATTGGAAAGTGCTATTAAAGTCCCATTTTTATCTTTGTATGAAGGCCGGCCAAAGTGTATATTACTATACTGGATAATAATTTACAAGCAAGCAACAAAAGTAATTTTGAATTCAGATATATTTTTCCTCAAGAATTACATTAAATGTATTTTCTCTTTGAATGTAAAATAATATATTCGAGTATTTGTCAATTTAATTTAATTTATTAATTAAGCATGATTTAGTTTGTAACTATTGAATACAACTTAAAAAAATAAATTAATTACAGGAACATTTGTCATCAGTCATTTATACGAGAAGTATATTCACTGAGTCCATACTATTTTGAATGAAATTTATGAATGTCTCTCCTTGCAATAAATCATATTTCATTCAGTTACTTCACTCTATCCTGCTGATTTTTCCACTACTTATTTCTTGATAGTAATTTTAATGTTAAAAATTCTGGCATTACATATTGTAATTAAATATTGTGAAGAATTTGTAATGAATATAAGGACATGAATCGAAACTTATCCCTGACATGCACTAACAATACATTCGTAAATATTTATTCAGAGAGAATTATTCTTAAAATTTCCAATCCAGTTTGATTATCTTCTTTGTTTAAGCGAAATGCTTTTGATCGCGAGGTCCAATTTAAAAGTACTCTTCAGTTCTCTTCGATTTCGAGTGTGTTCCTGTCAAAAAGTATTTTCCTATCCAATGTTAATTACTTTTCGCAATTAAAACTAAAATGTTTCCTTCTATTCATGTAAAAATGCTTAGAAATTGTCGAGAGGCGTTACAGAATTTTTATCGTCATTATCAAATACTTCTTGAATTGACAACAAAAGAACTTCTAGATTGAAATTATTGGTTCGAAACATTTGATTTAATTTCGGCAGATTTTCCTTTCCAATTGCAATATATATTTTTTTTATTATTACTTATACCATTATTTTATTTTTCAAAAGAATGTTAAATCGTATGTATGTTTGAATTAATTTTTATATTAAAATAATATTTTAACCCACTGTGTTTTACTATCCATTCTTAATATTATATTTATGTGTTTCAAATCAAGGTTCTACTAATTTATTAAATTCTAATTTTCTTGATATTATCATATTATCGCAAATAAATGTACGGTAATGATAAGAAAATTAATATTTAAGAACAAATCATAATCATCGTTAATATAATAATGTCTGTTATATAGCAAATACCTATAATGCTTACAATGCAGACCTAAATCAAAATAATGATATGTATTTAAAAAAATTGATGATGTTCGAAATTATTTTTCATTTTTCTCGCAATAGATAAATTACATTCCTTCCTCTTGTCCTCTCTCTCTCTCTCTCTCCTTATATATATATATATATGTGTGTGTGTGTGTGTGTGTGTGTGTGTGTGTGTGTGTATTCATGCATGTATATATTAAATGAATTAAATTTATAAATTATCTTAATTTTTAATTGTGTTGATATCCAAAAAATACGAAATTAAGCCTACTGAAAATAATAATGACTAATAGTTTGTACGTGTTAAAGTTTTGCATTGAAAATAATTATAATTATGTATGCAATAAAAAAAATCACAGAATATACAAAAGTTAATTATTAATTATCTACTTCATTTTGGAAAATATTGTAAATCAATGTTTAACGCTGCAATATCATCCAAATCAATAGGGATATTTTCTATTTTATCCAGAACTTTAATGGTGATAACAATTGATGGTGGCTGAAATTGGTTTTAAATACGTTTTATTAATCTTGAAGTGGTGGGATAGTTAGACATTTGACAAAAAAGGGTGATATGGTTGGTTAATGTGGAAGATATATGAATTTGCCAATTAGGAGCTTTTGCGTTAAATGCTGTACTTTAGTTGTTTCTATCTAAAAGGTACAGATATATTTGTATTCTTAAAGATAGAATAAAAATCCATGGTGTTGCACATAAATAATTATTTTGACATATCATATATCTGTAATAGAGAGAGATACCGTTTCTGCAATTTGGGAATGAATATTTAAGTATATCAAAAATTCTTATCGTATGAAAATCGTTTAAATCATCGCTTCCGATATCAAGGAGTATACCGATAGAGTATTGCAGATCTTTTGAATCCAATTGAACATTTTCTACTTACTTGCCAAGAATTTAAGGTAAAATGGACTTTTATATAGAAACCTACGTGACAACGAATATTATAACAGTTTTATTCCAAACTGTTAAAGTCAATAATATGTACATAAAGTGGGGTCATTAGCAAAATGAATTCGAATGATATTTTTCTACAATAATACTTATTTTATACTAATTGATTGATTTATTAGTACATATAATGAAACTATTTTTATAAAAGAGTGCTTTTGTGTTTAAGTTAATTTTCACTGAATAGTATTTTTCAACATAAAAACATCACATGCAGTACTTCCTTTTATAAATTAGATTTAGAGTTTGTATAATTTTGTAATTGTATTTATTTATTTAATATATAACTTTAATTAAACTACAATATGTAAGCAAACACATGCTTCTAAATAATATAATTAGTCCTGATGGAAAATGTGATTCCATACTTTGAAATGAAATTATTGTGTTCAGGAAAGGAATTTATATTTTGTAAATAATAACAATGGTGGCTGAATAACAAAAATTTAATTTCCGAATAAATACCACTTATAGGGTCTCAAATTAATCTGTTTATACTTGTAAAAAAATGAAAGGATATAATTTCTTCTAGAGAGTAATAGACCATGCTAAAAAACATTTTTCAGGCATTTTATCAACTTGGATTGGTGATAAATTTCGAACTACCGTTACTATGATTATCAAGTAATGCAGTAAAGAACAAGTAATTTTCAATTATTTTATGTCAAATTATTTATGTCAAAAAGTGAATTAGTTCGACATATCCCAGATATTTTTAAATCAAAATTTACTGAAAGCCGATAATCTGAAATATAAATAAGGAGAGGCGAAAATATATTCCTTTACAAATAATTGCAGCGAATCTCTCAATTAAAATGATAATTATCTTGTATTTACCAGATACATTAGATCAGAAGGGGATGTGATTGACAATCAACAGGAATATTAAATTTAGCTTTATTGGCTAAATTTCAGATTTAATGATGAATCCAAA
>JAPMOR010110803.1:0-13577 GCA_026543865.1 Argiope aurantia | reverse complement strand
AATGGAATAATATTTACAATAAAACAATACTTATAATTAAATAGTATGTACAATGGAATATTATTTACTATGCAATATAATATTAATAAACAAATAAAATAGTAAACAATTTACAACACTATTAAATATAATAATATTTCATTTTATTTAATTACTTTCATATTGTCCAGAATTTTCACATTTAGAAAGGTGTGTGTATTGTGTGTGCGTGTTGGCATATAGCAAGACAGATAATTTGAAATACAGTTATCAAATTCGGCACAGATATATCTTGGAGTTTAGAAATGTGCACTTCGAGACGACATTTAAAAAATTTAAATAAATAAAAGTTTAGAGATATTTTGGTGTTATTTTGTGATAACCTCCAGAAATATAATTGTTCAAAATTGAATATTTTTACAATTACAAAATTTAAAAAAAATCTTTATAACACAAATGTGTCTTAAATTTCTGCACCTTTTTAAAAATAGATGCGTATTTGTATATATTTTTGTATACATTTTTGTATTATTTTGTATTGTATACATTTTTGTATCATTGGTGGGTCAATTTCTAACTGATGTCAATGCTTCATCAATTATTGAAATGCGTAATTTTTGCCATTACAAAAATTAAAGAAGAAAAATTGCGTTTGTTATTTAGACAGTTTATATCAGAAATCAGAAGGTGAGATGGAATAAAACATATAACCTGAATAAGATCTGAGAGAACAAATTTTTAATGGCATTACATTTTAAACATACTAAATTAAAAACAAATTTAATAATTATTAGTGACTTCCTTGGGCCTGCCTTTCAGAGAAAAGTTTTTCGAAAGAAGGCTTAATATTAGAAATAGCCAATCGGAATTCTGTTTCTATATTTAGCCGAAATCTATAATTTGTCTTCAAAGAAGCCTCAGCAGAAAATCCAGTTTTACAAAGGTAGGATGTTGAAAATGGTAATAGAATGCGAAATACTCTTGCTTTAGTGTAATTAAAATTATCCTCTACTCCTGCCCAAAATTCAAATAGTGATTTATTACTAAATTGTCTTTTAGTTCCGCCACTTGTCGTGAAGTCTATGAATTTTTCTTCCTCATCCATTGAGAGTCCTTCGGGAGTCTTATGAAATGGATCCCTAACACACTCGTAACTTGCTATCAGTTTGTCGTCAACAAGAAAATACCTTTTAAAATTCTTTGCCAGCATGGCTAAATGATTTTCAATGGTTACAAAAACAACTTTTACATGTTCTTCTTCAGCCTTATAAGTTTTAGTACAATCATCCACATTTGCAAATATTTTTAGGGTTTTTTGCTTTAAATTTCTGCTCCACAATTCCAATTTTCTACAAAAAGCATTAAATTTATCACTCGCATCCAACATATGACTATTTGCTCCTTGGGGTTGAAGATTCAAGTTATTTAATTTCTCAAATATGTCGACCCTGTAGTTGAATTTCATCACAAATAAACCATTACGAAAATTCTTGCCTCCGGTCTGTTTTCTTCTTCTAGGAAAATGGCGAATTCTTCTCTTAATTCATAAACACGTTGCAAACATTTCCCACGCGATAACCATCTTGCATAGCAATAAAATAGTAACACTGAATGTACTGAACCCAGGTCTTTACAAAGTGCGGAAAAGATTCTAGATTTCAAAACCAAAGCTTCTATGTGGATCATGCAATGTATCCAGACCCACTGAGGCGATTTTTGTTTTACAAGTGATTGTATACCTTGGAATTTTCCGGACATTGAACGAGCACCATCAGTGCATATTCCGACTCAATTTTTCCATTCTATGTTTGCCTCATTCATAAAATCATTTAAAATAACAAATAATGCGAGCGCTGTTGTTTTGAGTTCTGTTGGTTTGCAGAAAAAAAAGAGTTCTACTACTGACATATTATTACAAAATCGAAAATAAACAATTAAATGAGCATCTGTATTACAATCTGTTACTTCGTCAAGCTGTACTGAAAACAATTTGTCACGCAACTTCGAGAAAAGCTGACACTGTACATCTTCAGCTATATCATCAATTCGACGAGAAATAGTATCATTTGATAGAGGTATAGACTGCAATTGTTTTGAAAAATTATCTCCAAACATTCAAACATTCATTATTGTCAAACATTTTCAGCAATCTCAATTGCTGATGGGAAAATAAGCTCTTCATCAATGGTGTGAGGGTTTTTACATCTGGCTATTTTATATGAAACTTTGTAAGATGCAATTAAAGTATTTTTATTCACAAGGTTTCTTTAAAAAGTAATCTTTGTTTTTTAAATGATTTTAATTTTAATTCGAAGAATTATCTGGGTTTGTTGCACTCACTATGAAACGTTTCCAAATGTCGTTGTTTAAGTTTATTAGGTTTCATGCTGTCTGCGGCCAATATTTTTGAGCAAATTATACACGTGGGCCTTTTTTCTTCATTTACTTCAGCACTGATAAACTTAAAATTTAAGTTTTCTTGAGAATATTTTCTTGGTTTTATTTTCAGGACCACGCTCGTCTGTGTATTTGTTGATGCTTGACAATCATCTAATTCTCGCTTACTTCCGCTTAAAAATTTATCCACGAGTCTGCATAAATCTACTTCCATGAATATTAAATAATGCAATTAACACGAACATATAATTATATAACATACACATTCACAATAGATTCGATAGCGATAGAAGGATCGACTCGAATGAGACTGGCAGGAATTGAAACTTGTGTTATCGAACATTTTCCTTCTTTCTATGAGAAAACATTTGCTCTGCGCCTGCTCGAGACGGCATTGATCGTGTGGATTCAATTCAACAAGCATAACTTTTTTTTTTCTTTTTTGTTTAATCGGGCTGTTTTATTTCTTTTACTATTCGAGAAAATGTATTCCCAGCTTCTAAATTTAGCTCACCCCGTCTGGTTAACTTTCATTAACGAATTTTTCTGCTTTCATATTTTTTTTAACATTATCTCTTTGTTTGGATTTCATTTCAAATGTAATATTTAAATTTTCCCCGCTTTCATTCGCTTCATCTGTTTACCATCCGCTTGGCAAAATGCCAAATGTGGTTTCTCGCCAACGTTGGCGCGCTTTTACTCTTGTTTTGGCAGTTAGTTAAAAATAATTTAAAAATAGAATCCAAAATACTCAATATGCATTATTGTTGTATACATTTTATTGTAAGCGGGGGGTGCGATGAAAATTATGATTGAAAATTGGGTAGCGAATACTGAAAGGTTGAGAATGAAGTCTGATACAGAATGAAGTCTGATATCTGGGATATGCCCATTAGAAAATAAATGTTTAAAAATACTTTATTTAGATAGTCTCAAATGTTAATTTTCTATAAGAAATGTATTTAAAACTCGACATGTAAAGCCAACTGATTAGCAAAGCCAGTTAATTTATCATAGAATGAAAGTGGAAAATTTTATTATGAATATAAATCGCTTTTAATTATTCTCTGACCCTTATTTATCCACAAGGAGAAAAAAATGATTATTTTCTCAAATTGTTTTCTCTATGTTATACTAAAGAAACTACAAATAAAATGTGAAATTAGAAAAAAGCCGTCATATAAATTTTATTATTTTTTTTTACAAGATGATCAATTTATAGGACGAGGGCCCAATTCATTACTACATGATTTTCAGCTAAGTACCTTTGCTTACATGGAATAACAGGAAAAATTTGAAACCAAGTCTTAAATTAGATTTTTAACAAACAGTTTTAGATATTTTAAACTGACACATCGGCATTGTTTCACATTTAAATTTCTAACTAATACGTGATCATTTTGCAATTTTAAGTTGCCCAGATTTTCTGCATGAATGTCCAAGCTTTCGAGATATGGATCACTATTGTTATTACAACGAACAGAAGCAAATTCATTTTTAATGTCAAATTTTCGATCAGATAACTTTATCTTTGCAATATTTTCTATCATATATTTTCCAATATTTTGGATGATTTTAAAGGACAATTTCCCATTATTTTCTCTCTATGTGTACCCGTACCTTAGAAGTGTTTGCTTCTGAGTCAAGCAAAACTGTCATGTAGTGTGAAAGAGTTATCCTTTTAAATGTTGTGTTTTGCTGGAGTTTCAACAACCATTCAGGATAATGATTTTCTTCCGTTGCCTGTTACGAATGTCAGATACGACCTCTTTCTGAGTTCCTTAATACAGCATAGTATAAAAAGGATAACCATTCAGCATCCATCGCTTATGACCTCATTTTACTTCCTTCATATACATTCTGAACATTCATATACATTCTGGCCTTCCCTTTCATATACATTCTGAAACCATGTTCTCCAAAATTGTGTACTATTCTTTCATGAATAATTAAATGTTCGAAAGATAAACCAAGTTGTTGTAAAACTTCATTCAGAAATTTTACAATGTCTTTCAATACGATACATTAATAATTATATTATTAGTGAAGTGTAAATATTTCTTAATATCAGAGAAACCCTACATGCAAGTAGTGGCATGGTTTGGTTATCACGCGTTTTCCAATATACAATACATTTTTATTTGGGTAAGATGTGATATCCTATATAAAGTAGTATGCCCCGAAACTGCATCAACACATCCGTTTTTATACAGACATCTTGGTTATTTTTCTGCCTAACATTATTTATTACCATCCTTCACAGTTACCGCAATTATGTTTTCAGTCAACATTCAAAAAATTTCTATTGGCGATTTTTCTGAAATCATATCTACTATTTTCTAATAATGTTCAATCTGCAATAATTCAAGATCTACTAATAAGTTCGGTGTGCAATTAGTCATTCTGATGATGATTATTTATTTCGCCATCAATATTTCTTGAGCTTCCTGTTACCATTTCCGCTTCATTATCAACACATTCATCATCCAATGACATTACAAAGTCTAAACTTTCTTCATTTGTTGAAAATTTCGATTCAGTTTTAGTAATGTTGTTGATAGTATGGGTGTGAGTTGAAATCAAATCAAATCTGGAAATGCAATTGTATTCTTTTCCTTCCAAAAAATATCCTCTTGTGAGTTTTAGTCACATGACTAAAACTCACAATCAATGAAAAGAAAGCAATCAGATGCATTCCTCGAATACTGATCTTATCTTTTTTTTTCCAAGAAAATCAGAGGTTATTGAATTTTTCATGAGGCAAATCATTAATACTCTAATATTTTTTCTGAAACATCCAGTACACTCATAAGAATATGTTCCGTAAGAAAACAAGGGATTTTACATAGGACGGCTCCTAAAATATTAATAAAACCTGCTGAATTAAGTATATTTACAGCAAAAATTTGTCAATTAATAAATTTTTAAAAAATCCAGAATTTCCATTACATACTCTTTAACTAAAATGTAATTTATGACAAATTGAATAATAGAAATTAATCATTTTCAAAAACTTAAAAGATATAAGATCGAAATTGATCTTCAAATTATAATACATAAAATCTTTATAATTTGAAATATAATTTAGAAATAGAATAAAAATAAAAAAGGCGATATTTAGTGAACATTTGAACTAGAATGTGCTTTACGCAGGACGATAATAAAATACTGGCTAAACTGATTATAAGCAAAACTTATAAAATAAATTATAAATGCTGTATATATACCTGAAAAGATGGTATTGAGCCATAGTACTTTAGAAACAAAAATCAAAGAATGGAAATAATTTATAATTTCTTATCAATAAATTGCTTTATAATGAAATGAAATATTGTTTAAATAAAAGGTTCATTTATTTCGGAAGCCAATTAACCCGAATATATGAATGAAAAATGAAAACAAAATTAATTAATTATAAATCCATTTAAAGAATGCTTAAGAAGGAGTATAGAAAAATATTTGAGCGAAACTTTTGCAAGTGATGCTTAAATTATCGTGTCTAGTAAAAAAATTTCAAAGTTAATTTTTCCGCCTAATTAAAAGTGGCATATATCATTTCGGAACAATTAAGAGCGAATTAGTCTGACATAAATAATTTCCAAAATTAGTATTCCCATGCATCTATTTTTCAACAATTCCATTGTTTCAGTTGTAATTTATTGAAATATCATTTCATTTAACTGAAAGGCAATTATTGATTCAAAATTTTATAATTTTAATTGTCAATTTCCAAAAATATAAAGAAATGTAGTAATATTTTCATTAAAGTGATTCAGAGATTGATAGACTGTGAAAAGAAAGAAATTATGACGGGATAATGATGTTTATTTTTAATTAACATTTCATTTTCAGCTAAGAATCACTTATTAGGATAATTATACTTGTAAATGAAAGTGACTATTTTCCTTTGATTGCAATAAATTTTACCTTGAATTTACATTTATTTATGTTTTGATCCATTAGGATTATGAATTTAATTTAATTAATGTTTGAATTATTTTATCTTGAACGGAAATCAAATACAAACATTTCTAAATATAATTATCTTAGAATTTGAGTTCTAAACGATAGTTTGAAAAGAGCATTTTTCCGAGTAAATTTTCAGTATAAAATATTAATACTTATCTAAGCAATTTTAGATTGCGCCTGATTATTCGTGATTGTAATTATTGTCAATGGTTTCGACAATTTTTCATTAAAAATCCAATAAATTTTTCACACGAATCATGCAAATGTGTCTTATTCCATCAATAACAAAAGATTAATAGATAATTATTATGATGAGAAAGCATTTTTGTAAAATATTTACATATATATATTTTAATTTATTTTATATCTTCTCCCTAAATTCAAAACTTATTGTAACATTAAAATTAAAATTAATACGAGTATATCGTTTGAATAAAGTACTTTCAGTGTTGTTTCTAGTGTTTATCATCGCAAAAATGTATAAATCAATAATTTTGAAAATATAGCTTTATGGTGGATTGTTATGAGTAAGGATAGAACCTGGAACCTTGTGGTTAACCACAATACAAAAGTAATTACCCATGTAGCGTAGCTGTTAACTGACTTATAAGCTTTCACTACAAACTCTCCCTCCAATGAGTCGAACGATATGACTGTTGAGTGGTGATGTATTCAGCTGTTGAGTCTAATACCCCTGTACCCATTTGAGCATTTGAGAAGCGGAGAGCGTAAGTGGTTGCTGTTGCATCATGTGAGTCTGATGACTTTGTGTTGCTGTGGGTAGATGGCGCCACAACAGCTGTACGAAGGTTGAGGGTTCATCTTCCGAGGTCACCAATGTGACGGATGGATTGAACGTGGAACCTTGTGGTTCGCAGCCGAGTAACATGATCACAATACAAAAGCAATTGTCCGTGTAGCGTAGCTGTTAACTGGCTTATACGCTTTCACTACAGCGTTTAGGATTCTGATTATTATAGAAAGATATTCAGAGATTAAACTATATTTTAATGCTTGAAAAGATAATTCGTAAATAATTTCTTTGCATAAATTCTTATTTCTAACAATGTGAACTGCATCAAAAACCTAGTTAACCCAAATCCGGATCATCCGAAATGCACTTGAAATAACAAATCCAAGAAACACATACTGAATTGCAAGGGAATTCCTGAATGCGTTGACGTAAATGCGGGTGATGTGAATGAATGGGTTGTTCCTCACAATTTGGAAAAAAAAATTATAGATAGAAGTATTTTAGAACCAGTGTTGGATTCAAATCCTGATTTTATTGAAGAACTCAAACAGACGACTGGGGACAAACACCATTTGACGATTTTTAGGAGCACTATGCCTTTCAATAACCTACTGCAGTATATAAATACCATACTTTATATATCTTGCAGTATATAAAAAGGATCAATGTATCAGTTATGGCCAACTATTTGCGGTACATTTATACATTTAATTTTAAAATAACGCAAGAATTAAAATATTTGTATTGTTGTTGTTATTTTAATCATCTCCTATGATATGGTAAATAAGAAATGTTTCAATGAAGTTTGATGCTCTACTAATAAAGAGATGGTGGAACACTGCAGCTCAAAACTTTGTATGAAACACAAGAAATAAACAAACGTTACTGAATTTATTGAATGAATAATTCATGCGCTATTTACTATTTCTACGCACAATTTAATGTCGCTACAACAATCCTGAAAATGCAATCTCACTTTTAAAAAAGATCATAAGTGTAAAACTAAGAAGAAAGTTCTGAAATAGCTTTTAAAAAGGAGGATATCAGAATTACACATTGTAACAAACATTTTAGCTTTACCTTTTGTAATAAAATCATTTCAGAATTACAAACTGCAAATAAAAAAGGAAATAGATGTTCATGGCTTTTATCGGAAAAAAAATCCGAAACGAATATTTGCTTAATTAATTGGATTTGAGTAATACTTTCGTTTTGTATCTTTTTGTTTCATTCATCTATATTCACAGTCATGCTATTCAATAAAAGGATTGCGCAATATCAAATGTATATAACCGTAGAATAGATATTTATAGGAAGATAAGATGTACATAGAATCGTCGAAAAAAGGTCAGCGATTGAATTATATTTTAATTTTAAAAAGTTTTTCAAAATCTACAGTTCTTACAGGAAATATATATGATTGCCTTGATCACATGGACAATATCCAAACACCAGTCCATTTCTTATGATTGCATTCTGAAGCATTCCAACATGTGACGTTCGGAATGCATCTTGCTTCCGAAAATAATCCACATCTTTTCTTGTGAATTTTTTAACTTTCTTCATAGTCTGTGCAAGATTTCTGTGAACTGTGTAAAACTGCATTCTAAATAACGAATAATTCCATAGAAAATTGATCCTAATTACTTTGATTTACTGCCGATATCATCTATCAATACCCTTGATATTCGTTGTAGTAAAATATTCTATTAGAAGAATATTTTTCAGATTCGAATACACATGCGCCTTTTGTATGGATATCACATTTTTATTTTTTATTTTGAACGTGTATCACTTTTTGATTTACTGCCTTCATTCACAACTAACAAATAAAATAGAATTCTTTTCCATCAGAATGTTTTAATCTTTTTTTTGTTATTTATAGTATCTTTTGAAAAATTTAAAAGGTGTTTTAAGGTATTCTTTTAAATTTTACTTACTTAAGAATCGGCAAGGACAAACAAAGTCTCCTCAGAACATACTCATAACATTTATAATTATTTATAAATGTTATATTATAAATTTAACATTTTATAAATATATATTTTGGAATATCCAATTTCTGGACAAAAAATGTCAGTAAAATTCATAATTAAACAAATATATAGAATGCAAAAGAAAAAATATTTTGCTTTAAAATTGTGAAAAAAATTTCGAATAAAAAATTTTAGAGTTTGAAATTACTTCCAAGCATCTTCGTGATAAATTAATGTTCAATACACTAAAACTTTTCCCAAAATAATTGAGTTAAAGTAGGATATATTACTAGTTTCATTCAAATCCTTCTTTAATTGTTTTATTTTTTATTATATGTAATTTGTATTTTTGATGGTTTGGATGTATTTTGAGATAAGAAATCAGATGGCATTTCGCAAAGTACATTTTTTCCCTCTATAACATTTTTTTTTCTGAATTGTAGATATAAGATGTCGTTTGTACCAATTACTCCACCGCGAAATGTTCGAGATAATAGGTTTCAGTTTCAAAATTTTATGTAACACGTTTAGATATTGATAAAAAATCAATTACATGTAAAATCTCTAAGAGTTTTTTGCCAATTATTTTTATAAAGGCGAAACTCCCTAGGTAGGTAGGCGTGTCTTAGATGCAACCCATTTTAAATTTTAGCTTTTGATTTTTTCTTAAAATCTAGATTCCGGGCTCAATTATTTGTTCTTATAAATCAACGCATTGGCATCTACGAAAGTCCATAAAAACATTAGAAAGCAAAAAAAAAAAAAAAAAAGTGAGAGAGAGAGAGAGAGAGAGAGACATTATTTCTTTTAACTTTTCTCTTTAAGAGTAGTTAAGGAGAATGTATCATAATCTTCAAAACATTCGACCTAAATTTTCCTAAATTTCTATGTTTCAAACCTCTCTTTGGTTAAACACACGCTTGTAATTGTGTCTGTTGGTTTTCTTAACGATCAGCCTCTGTGTTCATTTGTCTGTGAAAAAAAAATACTTCAAAAACGATTTGAGCTGTTCAAACGAAATTTGTTCTGCTATCTTTACATCACATTTTCTAAAATGCTATCAAGCAATGGACGAAACCCATCCACGTGATATTTGTCAAGTTTTGCTACAAAGTAGTGAACACGATATCCACAAAAAGTAATGAGCTAAAGAAATAAAATTCGGTGCACAATTTTAACAAGTATAGCACATAATTTTGCATGCTTTTACAAAACCAATCATAGTGTCGGTATGTGCATTCGCATGCATGTAATACAATAATTACAAAAACACAGCCATGAAATTCAGTAGGGGATTCTCGTTACAAAAAATGTAAATCTGTAAAAAAGCTTCGTTTAAATCTATAGAAAACAAAGCGTGCATAATGTACGCTTGGATTTCTTCTCTGCACTAACTAATGCAAAACATTCCTGTACTGATCTATAGAGAGGTTTGGAAAGAAAGGGGATAAAATAACTATCCTCATCTAGACAATATTTCACCTTGCTATAGTTTTTATTCATCCATAATAAAAAAGTGAGCGTTCATGATGTCCATGATCTTGCCTGATGTCTACAGTTTTCATTAGAAGAGATAGCATGCTTTTTCAGCTATTCTCGTCATTTCCAATGGTTACTCCTAACAATTCCGATACCAGCTATAATATTATTCGCTAAATAAAGTTTCTGGTATTCGGAAAAAATATTTAAAATAATGATATCTAATTGAAAAAATTAAGAAGGTAATATATTTATTTTACATACATAATATCCACAGAACAAAGGATTCCATGTAGCTAATATACTGATAAGCATTCGAACCTTACATAAATGTTCCACCTCTCAGAATATGAAAATGACTTCTTTATGGTTTTGAATTTCAAACTATCCATGTTTGAGCACTCATATTCTACTGTAATATGAATGTATTTTAAGTAATAATAATTTCAGTATCATTTCAATAGGTAAAATAACCTGTGCAAGACAGCGCACGTTTGTAGAACGCATTGTAATGAATAATATGATACCCTTGAAATACCTTTCAGAATAAAATCAGAAAAATATTTTCTCAATTTAACAATCCAAGGTATTGGCAAATGGGAAAAACTGATGCACATTGAATTAATGAAAAAAAATGATGCACATTGAAAGCAAGGAGGATATATGCAAATTGCTTGCTTTTATTTGTTACATTAAACAAAATTTTAGTTAAATATTTGCTTTTCTTTGAATTTTTTCATTAATTAGCTAATTATTTCTTAGAAATTTCTTTTAATCAATAAACTTGAAAAATTTATTTTTATCAATTTATTTTGTTAATATTACAAATATGTGTACAAAGGTGTGCTTACAATATCTGTGAAAAGCATTTGAAATTGTAGAATTCCCATATAAGCCAATGAAAATAACCGGTTCTGAAAAATCGTTTCAAATAAAAGATTAAGGCATCAAATTATGATATTTGTTACTTTCATGATTTACTTCACAAATCATTTCAAAAATTAATCATCGTATGTGTAAATTCAAAACTTTTCCTTCCTAATATGTTAAATAAATAAATACATATACAAGAAATGTATATAATATAATCCAATTCGTGATGTAATTTAATAGTTGTGCAGATTTTATTTTAGAGTTTAAGATTTAATTTTCTAATTTTTCAATTCTTAATTCATTTTTTCTTAATTAGATTTTTATATAATTCCATAACAAATTAATGTAAAAAAACCTAGAAAAAATAGATAAAATTTGAAGAGAATCAAAAGAATTGCTTGACGTACTTCGTATGCTAATGCTCTCAAACTGTACAGTTTGTCTGCTTTCCAAACGAAGGTTTGGAGGAGGAATGCTCGAAGGCGTTTGTTATCAAATAAATTATGATACAATAGTTAGGAAATTAATAAATTCTTTCAACTGATCAAAACCATAAATTCTAAATATTTTTTTTTAAATTTCTTATTCAATATATTCATTCAATCCTGCAAATAATTCAACATTTATTTATTTAACATATTACTAAAAGCTTACTCTGTCCAAATAATGCTTCTACATTTAAAATGTAACAAAATTTTACTTATTGTCGAGCGCAAACCTCGTTTTCTCTGAAGATTCTCCAACAACATTAGACCAAATCTAAATACAATAACACCATGAAAAGTTTATCATTCCCTAAAGCAAAGCGGAAACTCATTAGAAATAGTTTTCCGAGCACGAATTAAATTCCATTTTACACTCCCTATCGATGGTCTGAGAAAACTATTCAAAGGTTTCTTCTTTCTTAACAGGATTCTTTGAAAAGACTGTAAATGACTAGATGTTATAAAAATAACATTCGGAATTGTCTTCATTCAGATACATTCTTGAAGTTCTCGCCATTGTTTAAGTTATAAGGGGTTGAATACAAATAGCAGTTTAAAATGCATGAAAAAGTATTTAATCGATTATTATATAAAATAGTTTTTTTATAATTTTATGTCTTTAGTAATGTCACCGACTGTATAAAGGAAATAGACTCATAAAAAGACAAAATTCTTATTTATTCATATTTTTCATTTTTAATTAATTTTCTAAAAAAACACGACTGTTTTATTGATTTATAAAAGTAAAGAAATCAATAAATGGTTGTAAGACTTTTGTTAATTTTTAAGATTCCTTTACCGACTTATAAGACTAATAGTTGAGTCGTTTAAAAACAAATGAGGTCAATTCCATTTCTATATAAATAATAAATTTAGATAAAAATATTTATTTTAGAAATGCAGAATTTTTCAATAAATAAAAACTTTTATATACAAGTATTTGGCGAATAATATGTGATGCAATCAACTGAATTTTAAAAAATAATATGTTGCGGCTGTCTATGACATTTTCAATTTTGACTTTATAATAAAAAGAGGAAAATAAACTTGAGAAAGCAAGTTATTGAGGACAAATAATGCATTTCTGAGCAAGAAAATAAATAATCTACTAGTAATTATATGCATGATATCTTTTCCCAAAATTTGACATATTTCATTTATATACGTTCAAGTATTTACGTTGTTTTTAATCATTAAGCAGGCGCATATGTATATGCAACAATGTCTGCAATTTTGTATAGATATTGAAAATTTGAACAAGTTTTGTAAACACTTAAATTAATGCATTATTTGGCTATTTTGGAAATTTGGTAAGAGTTATTAATTATTAGTGTATTTTTGCTTTTTGATTCCTTCTTTTTAAATTTTAATTAAGACTTATAGATTCTTTCAGAAAATATAATGAAAATACTTGCCTGAAGCATGCAAAACAATCAAATGTTGTACTTATAAACTTGAAACTCCGTGTTTGCATAAAGGAATGTAAGAAAAACATTTTCTAACTGCCACTTTTACATTATGAGAAGCGTGAATTTTTTATTACTTTTATTATGAAACTCCAAAGAAATTCATAAAAATTGTCCATCTTATTTGAGGACATTTTTTTAATGTATTTGTCCAAGTGTAATACTTGAAGATATTAAAATTTGTTCCACTTTTATGGAG
>JAPMOR010110759.1:0-18397 GCA_026543865.1 Argiope aurantia | reverse complement strand
TTTGTCTCATATAAAAAGCATACCTCCCGAATTTTCAACTCATTGCTTTAATTTATAATTGCTTTTTTCCAAAACTGTATTATAAATAATGAATATATTAAAAATTATATATTTTTACTGGTAATTCGAAAGTATGTTAACATTTGAAAATTTAATAATTCATGGAACAATGAAGGTAGAGACGTAAAAATTAACACACATGTTTGATGGCATAAGGTTGTTTTTTTAAACAATCCAAAATGTTCCAGAATCGTATCATTCCTAGCCTGGCTCATAAACACCTGCTAGAAGGTACCATTTTTATTCAGGAATGGCGCTCCACCTCGTATTTTTTCACATATGATCAATGTCCCTCGCACATCGTTCGGTTTGCATTTGGTTCAGGTGCTGAGCCCCCCCCCCCCCCTTCCGCTGGTCTCCAGATCAATCAGTGTAATTATTGGTTGTGGAGTTATCTGAAGTCAAAAGTCTACCGCGATCGTTCTACTTTATTAGGTATGCAAAAAGATATCATCCGATGACAATTTCTCTTCACAACCTACACCCCAGTGTTATTCACAGTATTATCCCTTGACTAATGGTATTATTAATGAATGACGTCTGCCACATCGAATATTCATTATAAAAAACGGAACTTTTGCTAAAAATCAACTATTTATTATTAATTATTTATTTTATATCATATAAAGCGCCATTTTTTTATTTTTAATAAAGCACCATGCGATTTCAAACATGTCCGTTTACCTCTCTGTCTACATTATTCTGCAAACTATCGAATATTCAAATGTTAATGGACTTTTGAATCGTCTGGTATATTATGTTCAAAGACAACATTTGCTTGAATTATATAAAATCAAATGTTGTTAAAAACTCTTATTATTTTATATATATATATTCAATATTCTGTGATGTTAATATAATATTTGAGCAATATTTTAGTAATTTGTATTATTAAAAATCATATATTTGTGTATCTATCTGGATTTTAATCATAGCGACAATTATATCAATAGAAAATGTACAAAAAATTATACAGGTTTTGATTTGTAGTTATTCCCTTTAATAAAAGATAAATCCTGCAGAGATTTTGCCACGACTGTTTTATATATTACTGAAATGTCCTTTAAATTTGCAGATGTTATAAATGGAATCCATTAGTGAAGGATTCCAGGGTATAATAAATGTGTCTGGAGCTCAGAAAATGGAAGCTTTTTACTATTGAAGGGTCTTAGATCAACTTTATCCTATGCAATTTTTATTCCAGTGATTTTAGAGAGAATATGAGAATATAAAAAAGTAAATATGTAATGTATTAATATCAAGAATTGGTTTTAAATAATAAATATGGATTTATTAAAAATTTGTAAGCGATAAAACTTACAAGGCTTACAAATCGCAAGACATTTTCGTGCTTACAATGGTAATGATTCATAATTTCGATCAAGTAGAGTTAAATGAACATCGATGTGATAATATAAATATTCATTCCATCAACACATATCATTTCGACAATGGGATTTACGTGAGTGCAAATTGCAATAAAGGAATCATTGCAAGTTCTACGCTTTAATAATATTATCCAGATGTTTTCGTTGTAGTGCCATTCACCGCACTGCATCATCCAGATTGAAGGTCATTATCGAAATAATCGTTAAGCTATGCTCAGATTTGTTAGTATCCAAAAATTTAATAAAACTATGTATTTTAACAATGTAAGAATTAATGTCATATAAGAAATATTGTTTATAACGAAACAATATATGCCCCTTAAGATGAATTTAAGCACATAAATTGTACTAATAGAAAAAATGAAAAATAATTCAAACTGAATTCTAACGTTATATTACAAATAAAAGATATTATAACTGAATTTACTACATATTGATTTTAACAATTTCTCCGTATGTATTTTATTGTTAACACAAATATAAAGAAAATGCATCTCTCAACTCATTTTTATGAATAATTTTTAATGGCGTATTTTAAATTTAGGTATGCGATATCCATACATAAATGCTCAAAAAAATTAGTTCAAAGAAAACTTTAATGGAAATTTTAAGAAAAATCTAATTTTTGCTCTTATTACACCCAAAAAAGAACTAATTGATTGAAAATTTGAAAAGCTTTAATAATGAAGTGCTGACAAAAACTTCATTATTTTGCTTTAATGATGAGTTTAAAAAAGGAATTTTATTGCCTTTTACATTCCGTTTTTAAATTATAAAATATCGCGATATTAACTCTGCATTTTGCAGTTAGTATTTTTACCTTTTAAAAAACGTATGAAAGATTTAATATTTTATGGAATTAATTAATTAGAGGGGATATTTTTTAATTTCGAAATAATGAAATTAGAAATGAAATGAAATGAAATTTTTATTTTTACTTCCTTTTAAGATAAAATTGAAAATATTTTTCTACCATTTTTTCTGGATTCTAAACTCTATTTTTTGTAAAACTCTTTTAAATTATCAAAAAAACTCTTCTTGATATATAAAATCCATATCGTTGCTGGTTAATGGCATTAAAAAAGTTTTTGAAATCTTTTGTAATCCAGACATTTTTTATGATAATAATTTAAAGTGTAGACTGTTCCAGACATTGCATTAGCGAGTAGACTAATTTAGTTGTTTCTTTTTTATTTTATTTTTAGAGTTGTCTTCTTTCTTTACCATATTAGATCATCGTTTGAAAGAAATGTTTGCATGATTATAGCTCTAGGCTGGGTATTATTTGTAAAATTTCTAATGAGTGATTTAAAAATATTCAAAATATTCCACAATAATCTAGATTCATCAAATTTGAAGCATAAGCACATGTTAGAGAACAAGTGGACACTACGAAACGATTGTCTAAAGTTTTAATTAACTGTTTTTAAAGTTTATTGAAAATGTAATTTTTTTTTCCCAAGATAATTTCGAGGTGAATTATATCGCAAAATCTTTACATATGGTTTTTGCAAAAGGCTAATGTTTTCTTGCACAATATTTTTTTTTTTTTTAAATTTAAGAATATTTTACTATAGTGACATTAATCTTTGAAGCATTTTTTTTTCGTTTATTTTTTTCTGTTTTCAAAGTTTAGAATGCCTATTTTTGATAAATTTTATTATTTACTAATAATTTTTTATTGATACTGTTACTGTGGAATATTATGTAGAATCTCCCATTTGAGCCATTTAGACCTTCTCCCCTTTTTCTTTTTATGCCTGGTCCTTTATTTTTTGTTCCGTTTTTTTTTTCTTTGGTTGTCTTTAGCTTTTTTTGCATTTAGTACGCACGTATGAAAGATGTTTTTGAATAGCTAGTCCTTTGATAGCTATTTAAATTTTATTTTTTTAAATTTTAATTATGAGCTTTTTACTGGTGTAACGCCACTTTTGGTACACACTTAATAATCATTAGAATATATATATCAGAATATATACATATGCTACAATTCAATGAAATTGAATACATGGATTTGATTAATTCAACATATTTCAGAACACAAATTCTAAATTAATATAGCCTTTATTATATGAGCATTGCCATGAATCAAAACTTTACCATCTTCCAAACTGAATGGTGGAATCATGCTGAATATTTTTTCTTTCCTTCCTACAGCACTCGCCATGTCCCCTCCAGTAGAGCAGCACCGCAAGGACGACCGCCTATCCCTCCTGACCAACCTGCATCGATCATACGGCCAGTCGGATAATGGGATTCAGCCGTACGGACAAGAGGCGGCATCTGTGCAGCAGCAATTCAGCCAGCAGCAGCATCGACGGAATACCAATTTAGAGCCAGAAAAGATCTTTTGCCTCAGACAACAGTTTCTCATGGCCGCCGCCATCATCGTCGTTGCGAGTTTAGTTGTTTTCGTGCTTTTCGTAACGACATTCAGGTGATTACCTTATTTCGAGCATGGCTAGCATGTATTGAAATGATGCTCCAAGATAAGGAGCATCATTTCATAGTGTATTCATTCGATAGTGAATATACGAAAAACAATTTTGAAAATATTTTTCCTCGTCTTCCTACTAAAATATGATTTCTTACTTGGTTAAGATGTTTTAAATAAAAATTAGAAAATGACAATCCTTCCAACCATTGATGCATCATATGTTAAACGAAACAGTTTATCAGCAAGTCAACTTATTAGTGACATTCGGCAGTTATTGTTATTTAGAAGTGGTACATACTTTTCACATCAAAAATATTTTTAAATTTAACTCAATAATGCTTCAAAGTACATACTCTTCTTAGATTATATTTAAAAAAAACAGACCGAAGATGCAATAAGGCATTAAAAAGTTTTAAAAAAATAAAGGAAAATCTAATCATCCACATTAAACTGAGGTATTATAGGGTAATATAATATCTATATTTCAAACTGAAATACTGAAAATTAAGGCAGCATTGAAAGAAATTATTTATACACTTTTGGTTTCTTCTTTTTAATTACATTCTTTTTTTTATTTTCATTTCACAAAATACCTTTTACCGAAAGTGATGTCCCACGTCATTTTTTTCTCAATAAATTAATTTCTATTGTTCTATCTGCATTGCTTATTCTAAATATCGTCTATCTTATTCTTATATCTTCGCAACACAGCAATGGATTAGAGCCACGTATTTGTTGTTTTTATCTAGTAAATATTTACCTTCAATTGAAAAATTGAATAGAATGAGAGTGAAAGAAATCTAAAAAATATTAAATGCTACCAAAAATTGAAAGTGTCGAAAAAGTTTGAAACCATTGCCAAAGAAACATGAGGAAATGGTGCAAGTTAAAAAGAAAAATATTGTATTTTGATTGAATAATAGCATTCTGATATTATAACCACTAATGCCATTGTTTCTTCAAAATTATATTCATAAATTTGCTTATGATAATTTAAGGACAATAATTATATGTTAAAATTCATTATTTTAGAAAATGAAGGTTTCTATTACATTTAATAATATATTGAACTTCTTCAATTGAATAACTATACGAAAAATAAAATAGTAGATATGTGGAATCAAAAAACGATTTCTCTAAAAGACAAATAAACGTACATATTTTTTTATCCAAAGGAAAGGTTATTGTATTCATTAAGCCTAACATGCTTCTGTGTTTTTTTTTAGTTTTTCTTTACAAAGCAACAGCATTTTTTTTTGATAAAAAGTTTTAACCAAATTTTATAACCACTAACTGATTATCTTTTCAGTGCTGGTCGTTCAACTCTCAGACACTTTAAAAGAAAGTACCGTTAATTCATAAAAAAAAAAAAAAAAAATGAAACGTCAGTTTCAGTTTTGAATACAGGATCCTATGCATATACATGATACATCTAAAAAGTAGTGAATCTTCCATAATAAATCATTGTTATTGAAAATTTTGTAAAAGATATTTTCAACTACAATCATTTATAATGGAAGATGCACTACTAGTACGAGGGAAGTATTTTGAGCGATCCCAAGTCTTAGTAAGATTTGATATTCCTCAAAATATTTCCCTCGTATATTTGTACACCATTTTGAATCACTGGAATGGCACATAAAATTATTTTTTTATGAGACGCTAACTTTCTCAGGGAATTTTCTTCTCTCTGTTTTATTTCAAAACTTTGACTTCTCAAAATGGCTTTCAACTTTGGGAATAAATGAAGAATGATATATGGAGAGTTATGAGATATTTCAACCCACATTTGCATCACCCTGCAGCGTATGATTATCAGTAAGGCGATCTTATTTATAAGATGCTCATCAGCCACGACATGAAGTAAAAGATATCAGGGAAGTAGATAATTAAGCAGACTGTTCTGAAATAACGTGAAACGAAACGTTGCTTTTAATTAAAATTTCATTAATTTCTTGAAAATTTATATGCATAAAACGAAGTTTGTATTTTCGAAATCTGATTTTCGCTTACTGATGTGAAATGTTGTCCGTTTCTGGGTCATCTTTGTATTTTCTTCCAAATTTGAAACACCAGTTATATTCATCACACAGGGATTTACATTTCTTTCTTGTGCTATAACATTTGGGAAATGCTTTCAATTAGGCATTTTCTCATGGACTTTTTAATTTTTGAAATGTTAAAATAAATATTAAACAAAAATAGAAAATAATCCTGAAACATTTATTATAATGTTTCCTTTTCTTCTCTTGAAAGTATCACAATGTTTAGAATAAAATTGCAAATACAAATGTAAGGTCCGAGCCATTCATCGTCATACATTGGGACTGATAGATATTAAATCCCTGCGATGGAAAGAACATCAAAGATGTGCTTGCCAAACAATCCTCTTTAACTCGCAGCGAGGCCATATCCGATACCTTATATAAATCAGGAAAAGATTTATACCTTCTAAATGAATTAATTTTCGGCCAGAGACTCTCTTCCTGTAAATTGTGCCAAGACAAACACACTGAGTCGACGGTTCGCGAGAATCATTTTACTTTTGTGACAATTGCCTGCTGACGTGTGTAGCACGCCATTGACGATTTCCTCATCTTCCTCCGTAAGTGGCGAAATCAACATTTAAAAAATTCGTTTTTTTCTAGGGTATTTTGTATGTAACCTCAGAAATATTTTTCTTTTGGTGTTTCAAATTCTAAATGTTTCTAGAAAATTATAGCATTTGAAGATTTTGTGGGATGAAATGCAACTAATCGTGATTAGATGTTATACAATCGTGTGTAGATGTTATAGAATTTTTGGTTGAAATATGATTCTTTTAATATCTGATTTATGATAATGTCATTGTTCACTTTATACATTTAATTCGAGCCGTTCGCGTATAAGCTGGCACTGACATACAAGGATGCCGAAACTAGCAACAAATCATACATAATAAAGTGAAATGAAAAGGCAATTTTCTTACTTCCATTCAACATTTTTTAATATATGTAAAGTCATCCTATATCAGAAGAGTTAAATGGGTTTCTAAGATATATTAAAATGCATGTCAAAAAGATTCCAATTCACTAGAAAGAAACCGTTTCAAAGCAAGTGGCAATGATTAAAAATAAGTAAACATTTTTTACTACAACCATCACTCCATTTTAATTAAAAATTATTTTTAGAAGTCCAAAATGAGATCATTTATCAGAGACAATGTCACATTTGTCAAATAAACGTCACTACTTGTGTCGCCGGTAATACATATGCATATATGTGTGCGTGTGTACGTTGCCTCTCTCTGTTTCATATCACTGCATGTTTTAAGGATGCATTGGAGTTTGAAAGAAATTAAGTGTGGCAAACTTAATTATATCTCTTCAGTCTAATTTCAAAACAGTGAGATTCATTTTAGAAAGAACAATTAAAAAATAGAATGATCTTCTGGAAAAAAGTAGTGTGGTGGTATGTAAATTATTATGATCTGTGCAGGAAGCAACAGGACGAATGTTGTTGGAAACATTTATTTAATAATCACATTCACACACTTAAACAAACACAAAGACAAGATATTCACAAGCGCGGCTTCACAGTTCAGCGTCACATCTCCTTCTAATTACAATCGCAATGCATTATGGGATGGTATATTTGATGACCTAATCAGGTATCGCCATCTAGTATCCAAAAGAGAAGATAAGTGTAATGCAACTGCTACAGTAGCCATTTCTTGCATTTGTTTAGATATAGCAGGTCGCACAAATTAATCAACAAAAAAATATTGAAAAGAAATTTGAATCTCTAATCCAAAACTTTCTAGTATCATAATGTTTTCAACTCAATACTCAAAGTAGCATCACAATAGTTTGGTTTATTTTTATATGTATTTTTACCTTGAAATATACAAAAAAGTGTTATTTATAATCACCAAACCCAACATTTTGACAAGCTCCAGTATTTTATACCTTCATGAATTCTGAAAACATCTTTTTGAAACTATGTCTGTCTATCTGTTTATGAAAAAGATGCTTTAAGCTAGATAAATAAAATACAATTCTATTACAAACTTGTATATTGCAAAATATGTTGCATGAAATCCATTCACAGAAAGTCTGTCTGTCCAGCTATAAGTTAATACGATAACTACCAAACGAAGGTAACTAGATTGATATAATTGATACAAAGATTTGTCGTCTTAATTGCAGACATGCCTTCAGATTGGAATCAAATCCATCAAAGGACTGATCGTCTGTAGGTCTGCATTTTCACGAGCGTGTCTAAAAAATACAATTGGTTTATTGAATGTAGACTTCTAAACGAGATCAAAAGCTGTGCATTTGAATGGTGATCAATGAAAAATGTGGATAAAAGTCATAACTTGAATCTTCAATTCGAACAAGGGACCCACGCAGGAAGAATCCATTTAAATAATACAAAAAATGAGAAAAAACATCACAATTTACCTTTTCATTGAAATAATTCAAATTACGGTTTATGGTTTCTAATAATGTCTAAGTACTAAATTTTATTGACAATAAAGAAAACAATGACAGTTTATGTGTTAAATTTTTCATTTATATAAAAGTTTTAAGATATAAACTTTCATAATGAGATATAATATAGATAAAAAAGATAATATAGATAATAAGATTGATAATATGGATAAGGAAATAAATATGGATATTATAGATAAGAAAAGACATAAACGTTTATACGTTTCAAAAGTTTTGCTTTCAAAATTTTAAATGTTTTGTTTTGTTTGTTAAAAATCTAAGAAACTGTCTAAGAACTGAAACTCATATACAATGTTTGTTAAAAATCTAAGAAATTGTGGCTCACTGAATTATATCGGTTTTCAAGATAATGCGCGAATACGAGTTATTTAATTTTGAGAAAAGTTAATTTTGATTTGCTAGTGAGAAGTTAATTTTGAGAAAAATATTATGATTGATTTTAAAATGACTAATTTTTCAATTGTTTTTATTCATCGAATCAGTAACCACTACATGGAAGTGACTACGACTCGAGTTCCATCACATTCGACTCCCTATCCAAATTGTTATGTTGGATTGTGGGTAGTTTATTTAGTCTAGAACATTGTTTTAAATTCGTATTCTTTTTATCTAACTCTCGCAATATTTATCTCATGAGTATATTGTCTTAAACGTAGCCATCTGCTTTATCACTTCTGTTAAAATATCTACATGATATTTTAACAGACTCTTTGACTGGTTTAAAACATCTTTTAACAGCTGGGTATGGCATAGAAAATTTTTAAAAATCAAAAGAGAATGGTGAAATATCCTCTTTTGTTATGGTATCCATTATTGAAGACCGCGACAGCTTTCATTTTGTCTTATCTATCTGTACAGATGGATCTTGTAAATTTTTGATTTCTAGTTCTTGCCTTCTTTTTATTTTTCGGTAACTCATCGCCGGTATATGTTATTTCTCCTCCACTGTATTGAATGAGATATTCTTCCGATGGCAGAATTTATTTTTCTTAATCACAAGTTTGATATTTCTTTAAATTTTAATGTCATCTATCTAATGCCTCGAACGTATTTTCAGAATATATTTAGACCACATTTTGCAGATATATTTCTTAATTTCAAACCAAATACAATCATTTATCATCATAACATAGTTTACAAGGCATCACAGAGTCATTTGAACAAATAATGTCAAATGAAACAACGTTCAGATTCATGTTGCACAAGTTCATCAGAATACCGTCAAAAAAGACAAAATCTCTTACAATCAGATCTATAGAGCATTGATTAATTTGGATTGCACAGACATATCGAGATATATTAATTTTTACTCCGACCAGGTTCATTTGCATTGACTTCATTTAACTCAGTTGCTTTAAAATTTATAACAAGCGATTTTTTTTGAGAGACTTATTCTCGTAACGTCATATTTACAACTTAATATGCAAATAAACGTTTGAATTATAAATGGATGGAGCTAAATAAACGTCTGTTGTTGATGTTTATAACTTCAAGCGCTTCTTGGCCTTTTGGATAAAAAATATAAATTTCTATGTTGCGGATAACAACGTTTTTCCATCCTGTGTTTGTTGCCATGCCTTTTACTTTTTGGTATAGATGTAAAGGGATTTTATTAAAAATAATAAAAAAAAATACGATTCAATAAATTAAAAAAATAAGCAAATAACAAAACACGAATACATTTAACACAACAGTAGTAAAAATTAGAGTGAAAAATATCTAGCGTACAATAAAACTGAATGAATGAATATGGCAATGTGCAGTATGAGTGACAAAATAAAGCATTTATAAAAATTAGATAGTTGAGAAGTCTTAAGTATATTTTATTCATAAAATGCGAGTCGTATTAAAATATTACTCGGAAAAAATTGATAGGATTAATGTAATTGGAATAATTCTCTATAATCAATTAGGAATTTAATGATGTTTATGATTTTTTGGAAGATGAATTATTAAGGACTCTTTTGTATCAAAGATTTTCTAGTGAAGATGAGGGCTTCTGAAGTGTCATGCAACAAAAATAATTTTTCGTCCCTTAATAAAAATAATTTATCTTCCACGAGCTATTTGCCGGTTCACCCACTGCTAAGACGTGACCAACCTAATGCCGATAGGCTTATGATTCATGCGAATTTGCAACATTTCAGTATTCTAAAATATTTTTCACTAACCTGATATATCCGTAAAACATATAAATAAACACAAAATAAAGGAAATGTCAAAACTTCGATTCATTTATTTAGGAATCAACTAGATTCATAGGTTGAATAGAGCAGCAAAGTGGTAAAACTTTATTACCTGAATGCAAAAAATATCAATCTCAAAATGCTGCCTATTTTTGACTGGTAGCATTATTTTAAAGAATAATGCACAAGACTTATGCGTAGTGGGTAGACTGTAATAGTTTGCTTTGACTTATTCAATTAAATCCATGCATTTCGATCATTAAGTAACAAGTTGCTTTTAAAAAAGAATGATTAAATCTTCCCCTGGTAGATAAAATTTACCCTAAAAATTCATCGAAATTTATAAAAATAATTATGCAGAATATAGAATTTGCATCACTTAGAAGCTCTATCTTGAATTGAGAAATAAGTTAAAGTTTGAATTAATATGTCAATGAATATTTGACGATAACTTTTAATATTTCGACAAATTTTTAATTAATTAATTATCAAATTTGAAATATCTTTTCTTACCGAATGCCTTTTGTAAATATGCGCCAAATTTTGTTTCTCTGAGATTTATTGTCAATCTTGTTGACATTTTTGAATAATTATTAGATTTTGAATGTCGTTTGAGATTATTTACAGATAGCATGATTTCCTATAAATATCAGCATGTTAATTTGCGATACAAAACTCATAAAAAATCATCAAGCAATTTCGACGGAAGCATATATTCAACAACTTTAGTTTTAAGATTTTAGATAACAACAGTTGTGTAGAAATTATTGACATATTTTCACACACCTATCTGAAGTTCCTGAAGAATTTCTGATTAGCATTTCTCTATGTAAAAAATTTATACTCATACATTAAACACAGGCAACTACAGTTTAATTTTGAATTTTTCTGCATATTTTTGTGCTGAAGTAGAACATAGAACTCGGTCATTGATAATAAATGTTTTTAGAATTAATCGTTGCATTTGTCATATGATTGATATCATAACACTATTATTGCTTACCTATTTTGTGAGAAATTTGTTCTTGATCGTTTAAAATAATATATTAGTTTAATTGATTAGAAAAAAAATATATACAATAAATATTTTAAACATGATCATTTACATTTTTAATTAGATATGTGAAAATTAGCCCTTTCGCGACGGATGTGTCCTGTATTCTTCACCAGAGATCGTCTCCCACAGCCCAGGCGACCCATCCGTGCATTTCTGGAAATCAAACTCATGGGACGGTGATGCATTATATGCATTGTAAACTGGAACAATTTTTAAACGCCACTAGATGGCTTCCTGTGTCCATTACTTTTGAAATAAATATAGTTTTAGTATCCTGACCTCCAGTTTGCTCATATCCGGCCTTTGGTATTTCACTCATCAGCTATTGCGGGGGAGGGGGGTATGAATAACGTAAATAAACAGAGCTGGGTTGCGTAACGTTCCATTTGATGGAATCATTTGCATTTCTGATCTCGCTTCCAATTCTTTTCTTCCTTTTTTTATTATTGCTGTGTAATCGCACTTCGTCCTTTTGCGTTTTACCGTCTATTCTGCTTAGGCTGGTTACACATATAGTTGATTTTTCCGAAGCGATTAATTCACGTCGCCGCCATAACAACAGTATTGTATTGAATTATATTAGAGCTTACTCATTTGGCGGGAAAAGAAAGGTGTGGTGAATTTGCCGTTGGTGGCGGTTGTGGAGACAAATAGTGTAGGGTTTCATCTATTTTGATCATGAGGGAGTTAAAATGGTTAATGAAATTTTAATTGGTTTTATCTAAGAAAGGCGATTGGCATAGAATTTGAAACGACTTTGATTTATTGGAAAAAAGTGAGAAACAATTGATAGGAAATCCATACTTTCTCATATGTACTTACTAGAAAAAAAAAATGGAGTCATAAAAAAATAATTTTGAGAGACTGAAAATGACAGTAGTAATAATCTCTAGTTCCAAAAAATTTTATTTATAATGCGATATTTTTTATGGATTTAACTATCAATTCTTTTTTATTTCTGAGCTGCCTATTATTAACAAACGTTTTTTTTTCTGTAAAAATATAAACATTATTATAAAATTAGTAACGATATTGCTCTTTTCAAAGTTTTATTATACTTTTAATTTTTTCTAATAAATCAGAAATATTTTACAAGTAAATAAAAATAATGCGACGAAAAACATTTTTTTCTTCCAATATTTACTTCAAATAAGAAAGTAGCATATTTTACTGTTATCTGTCGCTAATATCATGGCTATCAAATGTATACCAGGATACCATGCCTGCATTTGAAACAAAATATCTACATAGAATGTTTCTCTTGCTGTTAGCTTTGAAGTCTCCTTTTGTAATATTGCCGCATTGAAGAAAGACAGTCGAATCTCCATGACCGAATGGTCATGGCACTGGTCTCGTGATCAAGAGACCTGGGTTCGAATCCCGCTGGAGATAATGCGGTTAATAGCATATGTAAAAACTTAATCCCTTGAATTTATGTTTTCCTTTATTTCATGTTCCAGAAGATACATGACATTTCTTTCGTTTACCAGACAAGTGTTCTGGACTTTTCTTACTGTCTCCAGAAGAGTATTCTGGAACTTTCTCTGCTTGAATAAAGGCAGAAGATTTGTCAGTTACTGTATTCTCAGTTCTGAGTCGAGTTTATAAATTGGTTTAGCTCTACTTCTTGTGTGTGTGTCTGAGTTCAACACTAGAATATCTACGTGACAATATTCTCTCCTTGAATATCTTCAAATCCTATAATTAACATTGTATCCTCGATCATGTATCCATCTCTATTCCTAACATAATTATGAAGAATAATACAGACTTTAATAATATCATACGCACAATATGGTAGAACATTAAAAGATAGAAGGAATATTCTCCATTTATTGCTGAGAATATCGAAAGCGCATTCTATGTAACTTCTTGCTTGACAAATCGATAGTTGAATATTTTCTTTTCGGCTGTCATATGTGTTTCAGCATATGGCTTTAGTAAATTTTTATTCAGCCCAAATGCATCATCATCATCAAAAAAGTATCGTACTTTTGGACTTTTAGTGCCTGACAAGCACAAAATAAGACGATATTGACTGTCGGCCGTGCTCATCAGCACAACTGAATGGTAATATTAATGGTATAATTAATATATATTAATATTAATTGTATATTATTTTCTAATTGTATATGTATATATTTAAAACTTATCTAAGGTTCTGTTCATATTTATATGTTTTTATGGAATTGCATCAATAAATACAGTTACCTTCAAATTTTTATAAAAACAATGTTCGAAAAAATTGTAATTAAAACATTAATTTTATTCATAAAAACATTTATTTTATATATTAAAACATTTAATTTAACACTCCAACTTAAAGATTTCAAAAGTTATTGCCAGCATTTCTACATGCTGAATGTAATACCTCGTTTTGGTACTTTCTGCTGATATCTTTTAGCTGCCCATGCCAATTTATTTTGCCTCAAATCTTCAAATAACGTGTAAAAAGCTCTTAACTACTCTCTTTTTTCATTAAATTTAAATAAGTCGATTTTTTCTCCTTTCCTCTTCATTCGTCAACAAAATAACAGTAAAGACAGAATCTGCGCTCAATTCATTTCAAATTACACTTAACAGTAAATAGTTTAAATGTCACTATTAAAAAATTGGTTTGTTAATGAAATTAAACCGACTCTTATGACGACTACGGAAATTTTACGGCCTTGTGTGTAAACCTTCGATTTCTGTGAGCGGTAACGATAAAATAGCCGCAGCGGGGAAAAACGCTTTGTGTTACCAGCCTGATACATTCTGATACATTTTGCCTACTTATCTTTTTATTATGGAAAGCCGTGGTTTCGACTTATTATAGCAAGAAAACGCGATTTGTGCAGGAAGAAAGTGCTTAATGAATGTGCTTAAGTATGTAATCTAAAAAGGTAGGAAACTGGCAGGACTTAAACTTTATTTTTTGTGATTTTTTTTCAAAGTTAGGCTTAGATGATTCCTATCGCGTACGCTTCGTCCCGTGCGTACGTGTAGGATAGAGACTTCCCACCCTGAAAGGGTTAGAAAAAACAACATAAAGAGCAATTTTAAGTTGAACTTTTGATGAAACATAGCATTAAGGATGCTGAAAATTAAAATCCAAGTATTGTTTTTAAATTTCTCCATGGCTAACAATTTTTATGCTTTTAAAATTCCGTCTCTTTAATAAATCAAGTTCCCAAAACAATTACTTGTATCTGAAAAAGTATTTTTCCTTCTGCCAGACAATACATTTAATGGTAATAAAATAACTGATGTTGATGTATTTGAAATGAATTTATCCATAAATAATCAGAAGACATTTTTGAGACAAGAATTAATTTTACAATTTGTAAACAGATTCCAGATAATACGTAGTTGAACTCTTCCAAAAATTCACATTTTTTTTCCTAACTGAATCAAAGTGCAGCACTTGCCATCTTACATAAATTATGACCTGTATGAAGCCGACTTTGAAGCTATGCTAACAGGAAGCATAAATTTGTCTGGTAACTGTCTGGAAATTCTAATTATGTAGTCGCTTATATCACTTATCAAATTTATAATTTAAAGCAGAGAATTCTGATCTATAGCAGCGTGGTATTTCAATTGTTGTTTCTTGGCTGATAGTTTTTCATAAATTTACAGTTTTGAAGAAATTTTGAATAGACGATGATCAATCAGTTAAAAATTATTAACAAGCTGTTTACCTGTATCGTGGTTTGTTGGGTACATCATGTAATATTTTTCTAATGTCATATATGCTTTCATTTGTAATTGAAATATAGTATTTAATACTGCATCCATATTTTTGAAGACTCTTTTGGTTTTTCATGAGTTAGAATAGATTTGCTGTAAATAAGTAGATTTATTTCCTTGAAGGAGATATTTAACTCCTCTTGTTTTAATCATAGCGTTGAAGAAACCTTTTCAATATAATATTATAAATTATATATTGAATGTAATTATTGTTAAGTATTTCCGAAAAATTGTCTTTGAATCGTTTCACATTAAAATAAGTATTATAATATAAGTCCTGCACTCAAAAAATGAATTTAAATCAATAATATCTTTAAAGAACACCATTTTATCAGAAATTTAAATTCTAATTTAATTTGAGTGTTGTGATTTGTTTCTTTTCATAAAAAATTCCTTAGAATAATAATATAAACAAATGTGTTGTCGCAAAAGATCATAGTAGATGGAATTGCATGGATGGATATAGTTCTTTTTCGTTTTGTCAGAACTATGGAAATTGCGTTCAAAAGAAAATGGTTACATTTATACAATATGCTTATAATATAAAAGGATATTACATTTCTTGATTGCTTTTTTATTAGCAATAATTGTCTGCTGTTGATTATTGTTTCGTAAAAATAAAGCATTCATTTTATGATAGTTTTACAATTTAATAAGTGTCTTTTTTAAAAAAAAATAAGAGAAGATAAAATTTTTAGACAATTGTTTTAGGTGCCCATTTTTTCTCTTTTATATCAATACAAATTTCATTTTATATCGTAAAATATTGTTACAAGTAAAGAATGTTATATTTTTTTCATGTCAATACTGAATGCCTTATAACAATACAAAAAAAAAACCATCGCCATTTTTCTGAGAATTGATTTTGCACTATCTCACACCGGCAATTCTTTCTTTCAGAAAAGTGCCAAATGACGATTCCTTCCTAAATATCGACCCCCTGTCCGGTGCACAAGGGTTCTCCAACATGCACAGGCAGGTTGCAGTCAAAACCAGCTGTGGTCATGTGATCGGGAAGACAGAGGACGGCGCCTACGTTTTTAAGGTGAGTTGTGTCCTGCCTTCATCTTCGTGAATAAAAATATGCTGGAGCCTATTCATAGATTCTGCAATGCTTTATGTGCCAATACATAAACATTAAGGCAGTAACATTAAAAAATAATGTACTGCATTAACACTCAGTGTGGCAGAATATAAGCTTAAATGAAGTGCATTTCTGATGTTACAAAATAATATTTTTCACACTAATTATATTTTAAATGCATTATTCTGTTAAAGTAAAGCAATAGAAGTACGATATAGATTTTATGTACTGATCCTGATAGTAATACCTCTAAGTAGAATTCAACAAAATGATATATAAGAATTTGGGAGGTATAAAAATACAAAGCTTTCTTAGAATAGGCAACAAAATTACAGGATAATGTTATCCGATAAATTCCTTATAAAAATAAAATTAATTTAGCACTTATAATAATTAGCTAAATGTAGGTCTGGAATCCACGCATTATTTTGTAATTATTATATTAAAAATAGCATATTGTAAACATTTTCTTCTGATTCGGTATAAAGATTTTAACGATTTTCTTGAAATTTAAGACAAATGAAACAAAATACGTAAATTTTAAAAATTATTAATGGAAATAATGGGCATGCATGCATGGTAGAAAGTACAATTTCTCAAAAGTGAACTGAGCGATCCTTATAGTTATTCTAATAAGATCTAATGAAAGTAAGGTAGATTTACACAATTATCCTGCGAGAAAATGATGGGAAAAGATATCTCTCTAAAGTTAAATATTGTCGAACAAATGAGCAGTTCGTAAATGCTTGTTTCTGTTTAAAAACCAAAAGGTTTGGGCAAGTGGTTTTGGTTCAAACACCATTTATTACGTTCGTTAATTCTAATAGGTGGAGGTTTCTGCGGTGCTTCAAAGATATGTATGGAATATGTGGAACACTTAATGCTAATTTGCTTTATTTCATAAAAACAAAAATCAGACTCCCTTTCTTCTGAATATTTGACACATTTTCATTATAAAAATAAATAATAAACGTATTTATTTTTTAATGAATTTGAATTTAAAATATTTTAAAATTTCATTTAAGTACTTTATTAACCTTGTCTATATACGCTATGATAAAAAACTATTATTATTATTTTTGCCAAAGAGTAACTAGTAAATTTTTATGAAAAATGACTTTTTTATTATTGTTATTCTCATTATTGCTTGAATTAATACCTTCCAAATATCAAGATCAGCCACACAAAGAAATATATAAATATTTTTCAATAAATCTTATAGACGATCCGTTTTATTATTGACAATCTGACTAGAACTTGAGATATATATAATCCAGGTGTTGCATTTTCCAGTTCAATTTATTTTTCAAATTTGGGATAAATATTTAAATGGCAATCTTTCTCTTAGCAAATATCATATAACTTCAAAATGAAGTTAATTTTGAAAACCCTTGGCAGATTTCAACTGTTTTCTGTTTGAAATCTGTTTCATTTTCACCAAACTAATTCTAAACACTAAAATAAATAAATAAATAATTTCGTTAAGTGCTTGTTTCATGAAATATTTTGATTAAATATTTATAATATGAATGATTATCATACATCCACAAATACATAGGCGAAACCTTCACAAATTTGTTTTATTGCAAAATGAAAACAAATCTTCAAAATGAAGCTAAATATTTGATTTAAGAAATAAATATCAAAGCTAATGCATAACTCTAAAATATCTAGAAAAATAATTATATAAAATAATGACCCATATAAATTCAATCTGCCTAAAATTTCTTCGCGTTCAATTGAAGGCAATTCAAATAAGTTAATAAATGAAATACTAAATAATAGCAAGGCGAAAATATTGAACATAAGTGATAATTTTAAAAGAAACGCTTTTAAAAATCGAATGTTATTTTTTAAACTAAAATTTACATAATGAAACTATAGAACCTTACTTTACTAGCAGTAAGAATAGAAATCATTTAAAAAAATCGTGAAATTTTTTTTGGTATAATTGAAT
>JAPMOR010110737.1:0-10869 GCA_026543865.1 Argiope aurantia | reverse complement strand
TAATTTTTTCATGATTTTTAAGGTAACAAATTATCTTTTCAATGATAAAAACATTTTACTGTACAATTATTATCAGCTTTCAATCATATATATAAGCAATCAATGTATATAAGCTTCCTTTAAATCGTTTTCATTGTTGCAATTAATATTTCATTCTGTATTTTTTTTTAATTGTTGACAATCAAAATATGAAGATTTGGCTTATGTTTCCATTATTAGTAGGATTTGCTGTAAATTGTGCTTTCAATAAAAATTTTGTTTTACTTAAAGTTCAACCCCCCGGGAGGCACCTTGAAAAGAGAATGATATGCTTCCGGTATGGAGATTGGATCTCGAGAACCTGGAGGGTACACAAAATGGTGGGAGATTTGGCTCCTCCCATCGATGACGGGGTGGCCGGTGATGGCCCATAGGACTCAACCATAGTTGCCGCCAGTGTTGCTGTTGCGGCGGTCCGGTCATTCAGTTTTTTTTTATCCGTGTACCTTCTGGAGGTTCAGAGAGTCAGTGATATGACTTACTTAAAGTTCAAATATAATTTCAGAAGCAAGCAGGAGTGAGAAATTTATAAACTGCATCCATTTTTAAATACTGCTGCTCCTTTATGTGATATAATAAGGTATAAAAGATGAAGAGCAGAATACTATGGATCACAATCAATACAAGGCTACAAAAATAAAACGAGTTACATGAATAATAACATTTTTAGTTTAAAAGTAGTTTGTTGAGGAAGTTATTAAAACAAGGTTTTACTAAAAAGTATTTAATTCAAAATTTTATCAACCGATATTCCTTTCGAAGCAATAAGTAGCCAAAAGCGGCTAGTTGTGAAATATCCAAAAAGAAAACAAACAGAAAACACTACAGAAAACAAAATCATAATATGGAACTAATGTTTTATATTATGATTCTTTCCACGTTTTTCAACCAAGATATGAAATATGGGAAGTCTTAAGTTGCTGTACTTGTATGTCAATTCAAAAGGATTCGTATTAAACGACGTTCCTCATCAAGAAGATGGATGCTATCACGCATAAAACCCATTAGAAATAGAAATATTCTTCATAAGTTATTCTTGCCGTTGTTTATAACCCATTTTGGTTTATTTTGTTGTGTAGGAGTTTATAAATACCGGAAATTATTATTCCCATGACATTTAATATCATAATGTATTGGATAAACTCTTTTACTTGCTCGTATGTGAGGCACTGAAAAACTATTTGAAGGATTAAAAAAAATCGAAAGGATTAAAAAGGATCTTTCCGTTCCGATGAGTTCTTAAAGTATAACGTAGAAATTACATAGATCTCTCTGTGTTCATGACAATTCAAACGGATTTTTAGTTAGACGAATGAAATTTGGTTTGTGGACTTGACGCCAAATGGTAAATATATATGAAATTCTAAATTCATTTAGAGAGAGTCTGTCTATTTGGTTGTTAAAACATGAATGTATGCAATATCTCTAAAAAATAAAGAACTGAATTAAAAAAAATGACACACATGTTTAGCATCTAATATGCATATTCCTATTAAATTTGGAACTAAATCTAATAAACATTTAACTGTTTATTGGTCTGTGCTTATCGAAAGAATGAAATATGTCATAAATGAAATGACTTTAATCAATGAAATTTAGTATGCGATCTTGGGATTACAATTGAGTTCTGTGTCAGACTTTGCCTTCAATCGGACAGAAAAAAAGGCCTCAGAAATACATATTGATATGATAGATTTAACAAAAGTACTAGTTTCACTACAAATATATTTCCTCACTAATTATCCCCCAAAGTCCATAATTTTATGTGGGAGGATAAAATCTTTATTGGGGGAGTATGTGAGAAAGTTTCAAGGAGACCACATCCGTTGGTTCATTGCAGAATCAATTATCATTTGCTCGAAGATTGATGCAAAGGAGCAATAAAGGAAAGAGCCAGCGTCTTGAAATGAACAGAATTTTATCGCTATTCTAAATTTGATTAAAATTCCTGGCATTCAACAAAAAATGCTTATACCGGTATATCAGTTAGTTATCTCATTTCTCCTATCAAATGTTTAAAGCAGTTATCTTTATTTGATTTTTCAGACATGGCAATGGGATAAATAGAAATAAAGGATTATCTTTTGTGATGGTTTCTTTTTATAATTCGTCTGAAACTTTTTTCTCTAAGCGATTTATCTATTTCATATCAATGTGAAAAGAATTTGACCAGAGAATGTAATAAGAATATTTAGTACCAAACATCCGGTCAGATTATTTAAGGTTTCATTTTTGTGAGACAAAATTAGCTAATTATAAAAAAAACAATAGTTTTATTTTTTTCTGCATATATCATTGAATGCTAAATAAAAATTTACAGAAATTAAGAAATATATGAAGCGAAACAGCATTCCATGGTGAAAAATACAGTCAAATTTTCTGCATTTTAGTAGCTATTAAGTGGAACTCGTGTTTCGATGCATGAGAACGAATTATAATCCTTGCTTCATTAGCATTAGAAACATTTCGGTGAATACACAATTCATAAAATTATGTAATTTCTTATAATCAAATATCCGCTGTAATGGTAATGAGAGTTTTTTATTTATCTTTCAGTGTGATCCTTAAATGCTTGGGAACTTTTATCTTTAAGTGGGATCTTTAAATGTGAGGTGGTTTTTATCTTTAAGTGGGATCCTTAGGAGTGAAGTGGTTTTAATCTATAATTGTGAACCTTAGGTGCTGGGGTTTTTTATTCTTTAAGTGTAAGGGAATTTTAATCTTTAAATATGATCCTTAAGTGTGAGATGGTCTTTTTAAGTGTGATCCTTAAATGTGAGGTGGTTTTTATCATTAAGTGGGATCCTTAGGAGTGAAGTGGTTTTAATCTTTAAATGTGAACCTTAGGAGCTGGGTTTTTTAAATCTTTAATCTAAATAAGGTAAATTTTAGAGAAAAATAGGAGAAATGCTGGAGAAAATAGGGAGAAATGTTCAGAAACATAGAAGAAATTTTCCATAGAATAGATCCTTAAGTGTAAGGGAATTTTTATCTTTAAATGTGATCCTTAAGTGTGAGATGGTTTTTTTAAGTGTGATTCTTATGTGTGAGGTGGTTTTTATCTTTAAGTGTGATATTAGGATTTTTATTTTAAGTTTGTGTCTACAAGTGTAGTTTTATTTAAATTTTTTGTTTCAATTTGTTGGGATAAAATCCTATCTAAAACAAAAATTCGATTTTGGGATACTATTAACCGCATGTGAGGGAGTAATCACCAAAAAAAAAAGAAGAAGAAAAAAGACCTCGCCAAAGATGGCAAGACAGATTCTTTAAAAGTGCTTAATTCGCACCAAAGGTTAAAATTTCTTAACTATTATATGTCAATGCCATGCAAAGTGCTTTCAAGGATAACACCTTTATTAGAGAGTATGCGAGAAGGTTTTGTGGAGACCACTCTCACTGGTAAACAATAGATTTCTATGATGCCATTATATTTTAATGTATTCGCTTAATCAAGTGCAGAATAATTTAATGATTTTTTTATGTCCTAATTTTATCTTTTAGTTGGAATATGGATTGTTTAATGCATATTTAATGAAGGATACACTATTTTACTGTCCATGAATTATTTCGGATTTCTTTTCCAACAAATACTTCATTGAACATCGTGATAATACATGATATCACAAAAGTTGGCGGAAATTTACCGTTGCGCAAATGCTCAATTATTTTTCTCGGTTAAAAAAAAATGGTATAAGAAACCATAAAAAAATATGATAAAACACTCCAAACATGGATCCGGAAAACAAAAATATTGTCCAACAATTCTATTCACACTTTCTTTTCTTATAACTTTAGAACATACATCAAAAATTTATAGATAAAAAAAGAAGCAAATCTAACAAACATGTGAAATCCACGATAACAGTTTTTCTCCTTTTCGCAAATTGCAACGATTTTCCGCTCCGTTGGGTTACAACTTCTATTTCTATGAGTCCTAAGCGATTTGAGAGGAAAAAAAAGAAGGTGTGTGTGTGTGGGGGGGGGCAAAGTATAACTGAAGCCTCCTGGGTGATAAAAAACGTGTCATTTCTTTCCTGGTTCTTTCCGGCACCGCTCTTTGACTAGCAATAACATTTGCAGGGGCTTCGAGAACATTACACTACGTGCCCTGGAACATGCAATTGCTATGATGAATGAGGGGGTGCTACACCTTGAACTTTGTTGTTCGCGAACATATCAAAGAAAGCACTCCTGGGAGACCGGGATCATCTCTTATCTGCCTCTGGTGAAATACGGGAGGAATGGAGATATTTAGTGCGTGTTGATCCAGATTGCGCGTGGATTTTTATACATAAATTTCGGTGATATCAACCATAGCTTTTGTGACATAAATGTATTTAAGATATATAGCCATGTTACAGGACTCGTTTAGTATTATCTTCCACGAAAAAGAAAAGAAAAATGTATTTTATCAGTGATAGTAAATTTGTTGAATATAAAGATATCACGTTTGGCTAGTTCTCTAGGCATTAGCAAGTGAAATATAGAGTAACTTATTTATTTCCTTGTTTTCTAGTAATCTTTAAATAAAGAGAACGTCATCAGAGTACTGAAATCGATAACAAGTTTCTGTAAGCGCGAATTTGCTTTACGATTGTATAGAAATATATTTGTTTGGCAATCGCAAATCATTACATTGAAATTCTTGTTAATTTTGTTTATCACCATGGATAGATAAAATTATTATACGTATTATATACTTCAAGTAATTCAAAGTGGTTATTTTGGATTAAAACTTGTTTCGACATTCGTAAATCTTAAATCATAGTCATAATTAAATCTTAAATCAAGATTTTCTAAGCGTAATTTTCACCATATGCAATGGGTGTTCCAAAATTAACGCAAGATTTGAATTTGCCTTTTCAAAAATCATTTGACAGCTAAGAGTTTAAATTTAGTAAAAATGGAGCCTTACGCGATTGAACACGTGTTAACGCAACATTTGACTGAAATAAAAACACTTTTTTTTTTCTTTAAATTGCTATATTTTTATTGAATCGTAAACTACGTAGGATAGGGTTATGCATGGAATAACGCATAGGGGGAATGGCCATGCTGGCGCATAAACACTCTTTTGTCAAAATTTTCCATGATCATTTTGTATAAATGTGGCTGAATCTCTTTGATGCAGTGTTGAATTTCCTTCTTCAATGCATACTTGTTTATAAGTTTGTTGGCATAGACCTTTGACTTCAAATTAAACCCTAAAAAGAAATCCTATGGTGTTAAATCACAAGATATAGGGGGTCAGTTCTCAAATTTTGAACTGTAGCCACAAGACTTTCATTATTTTTGAAATATTGTTCAATAATGAAAACACATTGCTCTATTGTGCAACGTTCAATTTTTAGTAGCCATAAACTTTCAGCTATCAAATGGGTCTTTAATACAGTTGTCAACTCTTTATTGCACGAATGGTTGTAAATTCAAAGCTTGGGTTAATTTTGAGACACTCTTTATAAGTAGTGAAATTCTCAATAATTTGAATTTTCCAGATATTGGAATTTAATTACATTTGATTTCTCATGTTAAAATGCAAATGCATGCACGAGCACTTTCATGTTATTTAATTTATGTGAATTGATAATAATCAGTGCCCACGGATTTTAATTTGGTTTTGTTTCAAACATTTCATTCACGAAATTTTATTGTATATATGCAAATTTAAATTTAATGGAATATAACAGAAATTTAATTTTAACTGAAAAGTATATGTAAAAAAAATTACGTTTTTATAAATTGCTGCTTCTCAAACTCTGAGATTAGATTTCAAATGATTTATTCTGAAAATAAGTGTCTTGCCCCGGCTCTCAAATATACATCTACTATTAAATATTAAATGCGTATATTTCTTATTAAGGTTAAGGTATTAACTCATTAATAGTAATTTTATGTTAAGTTTAGAAACCAAGGATAGATATTTCGATTAATTTTGGACAAGTTATCTATGCCATTACTTTACAAACTCCCACGGTACACATACATCAGTACTCTTGTTCTGCAATGGAATATTATGCATAAATTAGGTCCGCATACAGTAATAGTATTGAATAACATCATAAAATAATACACCACTAGCCAATTATATTAGTATAATTTATAATAATAACGTTCCGCCTTCATGCAGTAGATGATCTATTTTGACAAAGATTTCTATATTTGAATCTTGTTCAGATGGCCATGAAGACACCTGAGCTAGCTCCTTCTCTTTCCTCCTGTGGTGGGCTATAATACTTGACGTCATGCATGCAACGTGCTATAAGTTAATATTCTGCAGATCTACTGTAAAAAGAAACTCCCAATACACGAATACTGAGCTTTAGAAACACAGAATTTATTACAAGACATATCTTATCGTTACATTTGGGTCTAAGTAGGAAAGTTTTAAAGGTTTTTATATAAAGAAGCCAAAAACGTTTTTAAAACAATTTATTCATAATAAATTGGTTTATAGTTAATCTCCCCTTCATTTACATTAATAAAGTAAAGGGTAGTTTAATCCAAATCTATAAATATGACAATAAAAAACAACTGATGTTTAAAAGAAAGTGAATAATTTAACGTTTAATAATTTTTTCATTACATATTATATCAAAGTAATTAAAGAGCATGTAGCAGCAAAATATTTTTACAGCATGAAATAAATTTGAATAAATAAAATTATTATACCGTAATCGACGAACAAAAAATTTAAGATTTAAATCTACATGTTTATATAATCATACTTTAAATTCTTTTATTTATAAATCTTTAACACACATCATTAAGGTAAATTTTTGTTTAATCCTAAACAACAACAATGAATATAAAAAAACTTGAGGTTTAAAAGAAAAAGAATAATTAAATGTTTAATAATCTTTTCAGTACATGTTATATGAATGCAAAAAAAAGAGTATGTACTGACAAAATATTTTTACCGCGTGAAATAAACTTAAATGAATAAAATAAATCTACAGTAGTTAATGAACAAATGAATAAAGATTTAAAATTAAAACTCGCATTCAAAATTGACTATATATCCTGATTTTCTATAGGACTCAAAATCAAGTATAATTATCATAATTATTATGGAATTATTGAAAAGACACAGTTTGAAATATTGGACATATATAATATAAATTTAATGCAAATTGTATAAATTTAATTGTAAATTGTACAATTGAAATTGTAAATTGTAATTTCTTCTCTTAACTTCAAAGATGTCGTCATTACGGCTGCCTTGAGAATATTAAAGCATTATGGGTAACGTTGATACCACACCCTTTTCAAAAAATGTCTAAATAAGTTATAATTAAGCGAAAATTTTGCTTCCATTACTAAAATGTGTATTTATGTACTGAAAATATAACATTTTTTTTCAACTGAATTTCACCGTTCAAAAATCTGTCTTATCCATTAAGAGCGAATTTGGAAAATTAATCATCGTCTATAAATAGAGAACCTTGTGTATCCTATTACCCACCTTATTCACCATGTAATAAATATTCTGCTGCGTTATATTCCCCATCTTATTTACCATGTAATAAATATTCTGGTGCATTATATTCCCCAGCTTATTCCCCCCGCAATATTTTGGTAAATTGTACCAACCACATTTTTCACCATGAAATATGCCATTATATTTAAATCTTATAAAACCTGAAATGCATGGTTAACTTAAAAAAGATCTAATAGATCTTTTAGAGTCAAAAAATCTTAACTGACTCATTTTCATTCATGAAGAAAGAAACTGTTGAAGTCGCATCTGGCATAGTTTGATTGCAATAATATGTTACATTTTAAAAACTTCACTTAGAAATGATATTTAATTAATATTTTTTCAATCTTATTTTTTATTGAAAAATTATCATGGAATTATTTGAAATAATTTCAGGACAAAATTGTAATTTACATCTAGTTCCACTACATAAATAAGAAGCTAAACTAATCTGTTCGAAATGGAAAATGATTTTCCTTCAATCTTAAATTATCCATCATTTTTATTATTTATCAGTTTTCTTCGTAACGCTTTTAAGTATACAACTGTATTATAATCATGTTATCCCTATCCCTATAATTATTAACAATTCTTTACTACTCAACGAAAATGAGATTTCTTGTTGTGAACTTGCTCAGATTGTCATATCTAAATCTAGACTTCTACAAATCAGACATTCAAAAAATACAGCAAATCCTTCATTTGGAAAAATAACAACTCATTACATCCATAATTACTGAAAGTAATTAAATATGTTTTTAAATGCCACGAAGGATTAAAGATATATTTCCCAGAAGAAATGAGGATACGTATCTTCCTGATTAATGTAATAAGAAAAGGAAATTCTTATTTTTTTCTATAATCCAGAATCCAATTACAGACGAAAACCAATAAGAAAAGTCTTCATTTGTTACTTGAATCGTCTGCGTAAATATATACTTAGTAATTAATTTTTCCAGCAGTAATTGGAGTGCTTCATTACGTTTTACGTTTCTTTTAAATTTTGCGTATCCCAAACATATTTTGTTTTCATCACTTGGTGGTTTAAGTATTAATTGCAACCACTTAAATAAATCAAAACAAATGCTTCGTCTGGATATCTTTTGAAGAAATGACTTAGTCAAACAAATGACTGCGTTTGACAGTAGGAAGAATGAGGAAGAAAATATATAAATTAATTAAGTCATTTCGGTTTTGCAATGCTGATTTTATTATTGTCTGCGTGTTTCACCATTCTGCATTATGGTTTCTTCATTCGATATTTAGAACACAGATGCCAATAGTTTAGCATTCATTAAAAAATATAAAAGTATATTAATAAATCAATTAATAAATTAGCTATCTGAGTTTCTTTTAAAACCATAGCTAACAATGTATCTGATGGGTTATTTTTATTATGTAAACAAAATTAAGTTAAATCAGCGGGAAGGTGAAATATATCATTTTTTAAGACTTTATATTTCGGGAAATTCTGTAATAAATTTTAATTTTAAGAAGAGTTATATTAGATATTTGTATATAAAAGTGTTTTTAAGGCTTTATTTAAAACAAAATTATTTAAATTCAAAATAAAATTAAGATTTTTAAAATCTTTCCCTTTCTCTGTATAGTGTTATGAATTTGTAATGCTGCTTCCCAGCGCAATTAGTTTCATACTAAGAAATATAGTTTTTATTTTTATTTTAATGGGTATTGGATCAATGACACCCGAAATTGGCTGCCATTCGGCCAAGAATTTGAGAACATTGGCGAATAATTGTTATATCGATTTTTCTAGAACATCATTGACTTGTCATGGGAAGATAAATTATAAAAAAACCGAGAGTCAAAGCTGATTTAAATAGATTAGTTCAGTCAGTACTGATTTATTCGACGAATCGTGCTGTAAATACAGAATCAGTACTAAGTTTTCCAATTAATGTCGAATAAGTATTAAGTCGTGTAACGAGTCGACAGTTGAGTTTAAATCAAGAGGGTAGACAATGGAGAGTATCAGATGGTCGAGAGGAGCAGATTCAGGCGAAATCTCTCTTCTGCGAATAGCAGACTTTTAAGAAGGAACATTTTTTGTGCGAAGTCTCTCTCCTACGGAGTTCTTTCTGAGCCTCTTGATCCATTTTTGTTATTTATTACCTATTTACTGCTAGTGTGCTGCTGTTTACAGCAAGTGTTGCTCTTATGTTCAATTCAATTGAGTCATGCTGATTGCGTATTCTTGTATTTAAAAAAAAAGCAAGTGTCTTTATTTACTATTGAGCCTGTTGGTTTGCTTCATCATGCATCATTAATTATGTCTTAATCATCAGAATTTAGATTTTTACTTTAACCTCTACGATGAGAGAGCTGTTTCCTCACTTTTACTCTCATACGTGCCGAATCGGAAATGCTGATTAAGCAATTCACTTACTAAGTTATGTAAGTTCAGCAGTATCCGATGTGCTCTCTCTTTCCTGGCTTTCTGCCATTTTATTTAGTTTACGACAGTACCTGGTCATGATTCGATCAAACAACTATTTAACTCATCTTAAGTGTATAACTTTATCATGAAGAAAAAGCATAAAAATGTTATTTTTATTTAACTATGCCAGTTTTCTTTTTCAAATAATTCAATTCATATATTCATCATAGCATCTTCATATATTCATTATGAAACATATATTCATCATATATATCTGTATAAAAATTAATATATTAGAAATGAAATATAAAATATTTATTCCACAAGAATTCTATTGCTTTAAGTTATTACATGCTGAAGCGCTTGAATATAAATCAGGATGAAAAAGGTCATGAGTTCTATTCATATAAAAAATTATATTTTGCATTTTTTATAAAACAATTCGAAGACTAATGAAGCTGTTTTAAAATATTTTATTCATGGTATATAATTGTACTTACAGAATTTGTTCTCTAACTGCAATCACATAGCGTTTTTTCTAAACAAATGATTCAATAAACCACATTTACATCCTTGCATATTAAGTGTCCCTTTCTTATGATGTCAATTTTAATAAGACTGAGGTTACAAAAAAAATATTAATTCAGGCAAAGAGTGAAGGAAAATTGTTCAAAGTAATATGAAATTGATAATGATTTTCGTTGTAAGAAAATCTGTATGAAACAAGAATGTGAACCTCCCCAACTAAATCCAAGCATATGCAAGAAATTGATAGTAAATCTACCTGGAAAATAAATCAGCCTCAATGCTTATACTTTTATATATTGATCTACCAGTGCTCAGAAATTGTTCCACTGAAAACATAAATATGAATTCCTCTATACTCGAAATATATTTCCTTTTGACTGTATTCACTTTCCTTAAAAAATTTGACTTTCAATTGCGTATTTTT
>JAPMOR010110725.1:0-12010 GCA_026543865.1 Argiope aurantia | reverse complement strand
TAATTCATTATCTGTGATTCAGACATTCTTCCGAGAATTTCAAACAGCTGATATAAAAAGAACGTAAATATGTTTTTGTAAAGTGAAGTACAAAAAAACTGTGCTAGTCTAGTTCTGTAACTTCAGCCGCATGGTGGTTGAGTTTTTGCATCCGAGTCCAAAGTGAGTGGATTCGTCTCCTTGAAAGCGTGGAAGAATTGCGCACTTGGCGGGATTTGTGAGCGTTTGGTTTGGCATTATACTTCAAAAGCTCACTTGTTGATATGGTATGATTTGAGGGATCGGATGTATTTTTCGAAGCCTGAATACAAATCTAATCTAGACAGTCCCTTTTCAATAATCCTAGAACTGTTTCCGTAATGGGAGGAGAACAAAAAAAAATCGAATTTAAGGCAATTACTAAGCTATTGAATTTTATGGAAAAGCAGAAAAATTCATATAAAATGTAAACTGATTTCTTTTCTTGTTATTCAATGAATTTTTCGAGAATTTTAAGTATATCGTGAGGAAAAAATAAATCTATAGATATTTGTAAAGTCCTTCTTTTCTTATCCATGGAAGCGTGCCGTTCGGGAGAAGTTAGGAGTACAAAACAGATATGATTGTTTATTCTGTATCTTTTAAAGCTCATGTTATGAATGACAGAGAAATAGATAAATGTCTGCAGATATGAGGTGCACCAACAGTTGTTGAAAGTGAAAGTGAAAGTAATTAGAAATATGGAATGTTTGTGTGATGTGCTGGTGATTATAATCTGCCGGTCGGTTGTTCTGCGGATTAATCTGAAAAATGCAAAAGGTTTTGCATGTTTGTTCGTATGCATGTCTATTCAGGTAAAAGTTTTTGTTTCCATTTATGAATGTAATGTTAGATTTTTTTTTTTCAGTTTCTAAGGTAAAGATTTTTAAATGAAAAGCATTACAAGGGAAAACTGTTGCACGTAGTTATATGTAAAATTTGCAATTTTTTTTTAAATTTCGTAGCACAGTCTCGATAAGAACATACTTTTTCAAATTTCAGTTTGGTTTTGAATTAAAAATTGACCGTTCAATTCTCCTTGAGGAAATGAGTATATTGTTGCCCCAAATGCACTTTCTACCAATTTTGAAAAATGATATTTAACAATTCATTTTAGCACAAGTATTTCAATAAAAACATAAATTAAAATTTTATTTTTCTTCTGTGCTTTTCATTTTTTGATGTTGTGTTGATATTAGCGCGTGTTGTTGAGATACTTCAACATTTCATTTTTGTGCGAGTCTGCTCCTGGGTTTCGTTTATCAATTAGAGAATTTTCTTAGAAAAAACGGTGAATCGAGTGTAAAATATCGCCATTCGGGTATGTTTCAGACTTGATATTCTTCCTTGTGTTATCTTCACTTCGATTACTGGTGTTTTATAGGCCAAAGACTTCAAGAGTGTCAACTCGTGTGCCATATCAAATTAATGCCGTTGTTTTGATATTCAAAACGGATTGCGCAAGAAAAAATTTAACTCTTCCATGTATTTTAATCGTATCTTTATGTATGCATTTCATTAGTTATCTCATCAAACTGCATGATTTTCAGTTATTATTCTGAAAGTTCTTCTGAATTTTTCCCTGCTACAAAAATAAATGTGCATCGAAGTTGTTCAAACTTCTCGATCTGTTGGAATGTATGAAATTCCTTTTTTTAAAATGATCTTTGTTATGATTCAGCTACATAAGAGCATTTCATAATGGTCTTAACCCGAGGCCTAAATGATCTTCACGTAATCAATCTACGTCGGAAAGTGATGGCACGCACAGCTTGTTGAGGCGCACAGTTCCTTCATTATTAGCCACGAGATTTCCATACTTGAGAGTATTCTTCAGTGAATCGCGTTAGATAACTTGTGGAACATTCCACATTACGTGGGAGTTGGTGTTGGTGGTTTGGTCTCGTTTTCAAAACTGGAGGGTTTCAGGCTCGAGACCCAATTCCGCGGAAGAACCGCCGTGTAATGGGTCTGGTTCACGTTCAGTCCAAGGGGGCTCCCGTCCTCCCAATAGTGTACGGTGGAAATTTGGAAAGGGAATGCCAGTTCAGGCATCGTCCTCGTCATCTGGCCGCAGTTCGTAATTAAAGGTCCGTCCCAAAAAACGCCCTGGTATTGCTTTAAAATTGGACGGCAATATATTTAATCATTACGCGACACCAGGAGAAGGTAGTCGCAGGTTTTTACTTTCAAAGTTGCTAGCCTCGTGTTTTTCTTTGGAGATGTTAGTTTTCACTTGGATCGGCAGACTATTTCTAGGCAGTTATCTCTGCCGTAATTGAGTCCTCATAGGCGTTAAATAATAGCAAGTCAAATTGCTTATGTATTAGAATTATATTTAAAATGATATATTGCGTTTAAAATATAATCTCGATAATATGAATTTCAAATTTTAGGAATCCCTGTTAACAAAACTTGGTTAGATAAATGGAAGTGTAACTTCTAATTTCAGTTAACTCTCCTGCATCTTGCAGTTGAAGGTGTCTAATTTCTCGGGGAAGAGTATTTTAATATAGTAGAGATTAGAAAGAATCCTAACATACCGAACTCTTAATGATAATCGTTGCTTAGTCCTATAAAAACTCGCTAATGGCAAGTAAGGCTTCCTAACTTGAAAATTATTTCGAGAAATATTATTTGGAATACAAAGCAGACGTAAGCATATTCTATGTATTTGCCAAAGGATATGGTACTGCTAGCGTTATTGTCTCAGTAGTGCTTTAGAAAACGTAAAGGAAATATTGGGGTTGGGGGGACGGCGAACTTCCCATATGCTCGCATGAATCGCCTAATCGAACAATTTAACTAATATGGGATTGTTGAAATGCGATTCTCTACTAATGTATTTTAATGATGCTAGATCCTGTGAAAGGAAACGTGCACGTATAATGTCTCGTAAATGAAGTTAACGTCGATAAACCGTATTAACTAAAATCGGACCACCCGCTGATCTCAACTCTTGACTTCATTCAAGGAAATAAACCTTGCATCTGATTTTATCCACAAGACGAGACCACTCGAATCTTCCAGATTTAGAAAGATACAGAAATTGAACATTCTAGAACAAATGAGGAATCGCGGAAAGTAAATTAATAACAAAACAATTTTAAAGGCATCTTGCCTGCAGCCAGAAATTTATAAAACATTATAAATTTTTATTAAAATATAGCACGTTTAATAAACGCCTGATAATTATGCACGAACTCAATACTTATTTTTAATGGCTTAGAAATTATTTTTTGAACAATTTGAATAGCTCAAAAGCTTTTTGGGAAGTCTATAGATTATATAGGAGAAATAGTGTATTGTATTTTATATAGTTTATTGAAAGAGCAAAGAAGAATTTTGGGAATCTTTAACAATTTTTTTTTTTTTTTAGTTATGGAAAATAAAGTTTTCCTCATAGAAAATTTTCTTATTCCTTCTCTGGATTCAGAGAAGTTCAATAAGCTTTTCTGGGTGGATAAAGAAGAGCGAGTGTTCAGAATCTTCTGGGGCCACAAGAACGCCTCAGAATGGATCGAAGAAGATTTTATTGTCTTCATGGTGAGTTTGAATATATGTATATATTTAATTTTAATTACAAAATGAGTGGTGGACTGGCCATGTAGCAAGCTTGCTTGATGTCAATTGAATGAATTTCTCGTAAGAAAATAGGAGCTCTTATAACTGCATAAAGAAATTTTCCTGCACATTCACTCAAATAATTTTACATAACAAAAACATTGCTCCTACTTTGCCAAGTCTGAACTGGCGTAGATATTCTGAGCATTCAGTCGGACGCCCTTTCCAAAGCAGATACAATAGCAGGAGTGATTTTTCTCGCATACTCTCACCCCCTCAGAAAAAGAGAAAAATCGTGGACTTTGAGTAAGGTAGAGGAAACATTGCGTAGTATTTGTGTATAATAGTTACAAAATATAGAGTTTGAATTCAGCATTTTTACTGGAACTATCGAATGAAATTGGCAATTGATCCCGGAAATGCAGCTAACAGTACCCGAAAATCGAATTTGTGTTTTAATCGCGTTTCTTCGAACTGACTGATGCAAAATTTTATCCTAAACTAACGCTAAATCACAATTGCATACAAAAATAAAAATCCTACTTAATTTGATATATTGAAATCGGTGTTTTTGAGCTGTAGCTTTCAAATGCTTCTGAAAGTATCGGCGCTCAACCCTGCGTTAGTTGCCCCCAAAATTTCACAGATGTTTACACTGGAGATTTGAAATCTGTGAATTAAATTTCATCCATTTTAGTTCTTTCCATTTTGAATGAAATTTCAAGCGAAGATATTCTGCAAAAGTTACAGGAGACGAAGTTATTCTGTAAAAAATTACTGCATATTCACTCTAAAAGATAATCAAAATATAAAATAATTTTACATTACAAATACATCGCTTCTAATTTGCAATGTCTGAGATGGTGTATGTTTTCCGAGTGTCCAGTCGGACGTCCCTTTTCAAGGCAGGAATAGTCTTTATCTCATAGTCTCTGAATGGATTGTCCAGTGATTTCTCTTTCAAAATACTATCATAATAAATTTCAGTCTTATTAATTAGCAAATCAAGCAAAGCGTTTATTAAAATGCAGCCACATAAGCTTTCAATGAACCTGCTGAAATGTTCTTGTGGCGTTTATTTACTGTTGCCATTCGTCGTAAAATAATAAGAGCAATTTTTGTGCAACGCGAGTTAGCGTTTTATGCATATTTTAAGAATCGTAAAAGAACCCGATTTAACTAAATACTGCGAATGGCAGTTAGAAGCAAACGAATAAAATGCTTAAAATTATTTACAAAATTTTCCATCTATAGGAATGGCAACACTCAAAATAATCTGTTTTAGAAAATCATGAAAATCTAGAGAAGTTTTGATTTTCTAACACATATTTAAATATATGTGAATTTTATATAATGAATATTTGCATTATATGCGAATCTTGAAATATACATGAATCCACTGTAGAAACGGAAACCTAGAAAGAAATATGATCTACAAATTATTCTTTATCTGTGCTTCCTACATTTTCCTAAACATTAAATCATTAAATTAAATTAACAAGTACTGCCAAGTATTAATGTTTTTAAAAACTCTTTTATTAGTTAACAAACATCTTTTTTAAAACATTAATTTGAAGGTTCGGGTTTGTTACTGATTTTAGATACTTCATTTGAGTTTTCGCAATGTTCCTTTAAAAATGTTATCAAATATTTTTTGTCTGCTGAACGAAACAAAACTTTTGAACACATTTTCATTACCTTTCTTTCCTTTTATGTGTGTGTGAAAATATATGGAATTTGTTCATATTGTTATCGAAGTGCTTGTGAATGAAGTTTAATTATTTTTTTCTAAACAATTAAATGAATTATAAAAGGACCTTTCCAATTCTATGATGTATAAGGAAACGTTTCATAATAATTAAAACCTTATTTTTTCATTCAGTAACATACTAAAAGTAATGTTGTTTTTTTATTAATCCTTAGAAAAATTTTATTGAGCTATTTTTTAATAAATATTCATAAAGTTGCTAAAGAGTTTATAAATTTATTTTCCCATTGGACACTCGGAAGAATAAATCTATATTTATGAATGATATTTTTTTAAAATTTCAAGAATGATATTTTTTTAATTTCAAGAATGTTATTGCAATTATTTTCAAGTAAAATTTGTTTAAATTATTTACAGCATAGTAATTTTGTACACAAAAGTGATTGCATTTTGCAGGCTTGGGATGAATTCAAAGGCCGACAACCCTCTGACAACTCGGCAACCTCCAAAGGGAGGTTTAAAGCTGCTCTAAACAAGCTCAAGACCAAATTAAAAAGACTGGGTTGTCAGGTGAAAGGGTACAGAGAGTATCAGATGACCACTTCGGCCATGCGTAAGTTTTTGGGATGAATTACTATGATTTAGTGAAATTTAAAGTTTTGTTGTATTAATTGAAAAAAGTGAAAAACATTATTTCCTGAACTTTATCGTTTTGTAATTTTCATTTAATATATTTTTATATACGTAGATTTTGGAAGTTCGGTTTTTCCTTTCTAAATTGCATTACAAATTTCATTCTCTCCCCCCTTTTTTTTTAATAAAAACTTGATTGTTCTTTTTCCAGTCGAAATAAATTTAAACATTTTTATAATTTTGGTATATTGTGTTCCTTCTTATGTTTTATTTAGAATGCTAGTTGCCTAGCAATGGGTTATCCTTTATTCATCCAAATTAAAACGAATAATTAAAATCTGACACAAATATAGATTCTCCTTTTTAAAAAAAGCAACGAGTTAAAATAAAACAGTAACAAAAAATTTTAGCAGTAACCCTCAATTTTCAGAGAATATTATGAACAACTGTAAGCATAAAATTAAAATTAGACCTCGGCTCATTGACTTTTACTATTTATTGTTTACTTTTATGTACATATCGATAAATCGGTTATTTTAAACAGGGATAAAATCAAACTTATAGTTGTTAGATTTCAAAGCAAGAGCTGAAATTTCGCATCGAACCAAAAAGGCGGACATTTTTAGATTTTCAAATCGTTACAGATAACATTGGGCGATTATATTATAGATGTTTCTTTACTTAATAAATTTTACTAATAAAATAAAATCTTACGTAATCAAATATTAGTATTTATTTCTGTTTGTATATATTGTTGTTTATAGTCATCTTTGGTGGAAGGAAAGTAAAGTGAATTATCTGAATTTTCCCTTTTTATCATTAACTTTTTATAACGCATCTCATTTTTTTGATTGAGTTGATATTAAAAATTAACATGTGATAAATATTCTAATTTCATGTTTGAAATTAAGATCTGCTTAAACGTGGGACGCAGTAAAAGGAAAATAAGTCCAGAAATTTAGTTTAACCAATTATTTATCCAGTTATTTTTTACTTACGATATTTCAGAATACTCGCTTTTAATGCAAAATATTATGTTGAATTATTATGCTTCTATATCATTACAGGGTTACAACTGTAAAGCTATTCTAATTTTGGTGTAATATTCAGTAAATTAGATTACAAAAATTCTTTGATATTGCGCTTTAAGAGAATTAGATTTTGGATGACAATGTATTAATTTTCTTTTTTCTGTCTCTACAGCAAATCCACCTCCAGACAACCAGGAATCAACTTCACCTGCTGCAGCCGAGCTTCAAATGGTTGCAAGCACGCCGTCAAAGATTGTATGAGATGGTTTTAAGATGTATTCAAAAAACGCTGTTTTCTGATAAAAGGAATCGCATTAATAAGTTACTGGGTGTATTTAAAGGTTCGATTCTGATTTGACAGTTCAGATCGTTGGACTCAAAGATACAAAATTGGACGCGTAATTAATTCTTGAGTAGTAATTTCTTGCTGAAAAAATCTCTATCTTAGATTTGTTTTATGAAAGATCTGAAATTTTAAATCATTGCTCTGTAACTTAAGAACACATTAACAAAACATACAAAATCGTTTTTACATGTATTGATTATGTAAAAAATTAAAATATCAGTGTTTACTCATAGTTGTTTCCCTTATTTTCAATTAATACAACTAAATAGATTTTCAAAAAAAGTTTGAATATTTTAATAGTTACATTTCAAATTCATGCTCTTTAAAGGGATATTAAAAAGAATAATTCTAGACGAAACTTAAAATTATATCTTGTTTATTAAAAGCAAACAAAAACATTATCAGGCTGCAATATTTTAGTCTGAAAAATATTTTAGAAATTTCGGTTTTGTAATTGCCTATTTCAAACATGATGCTTTTTTCCAGAATCGCATATACAAAGTATTTCAAACATCGAAAATACACTTTCATTAATTGATTTAAAAGCTTATCGCGTTGCATTAAATACTTTGATATAAGTGGTACAGCAAACAAACCACATTGAATGAAGATGAGAATGAATGTGGTGTTCGACTTCTGCGATTATATCTGATCCAGCTTTAATTTGTGCAAAAGTTTAATGTTGCATTTCTTTTAGGAAAACTTTCAATTTTTGATGGACGATGTATCTGCAGCAGAAACAGTTATGATGTTCTGGACCAGATGCCTGGAGAATCATCCCAAGGTAATTAGTAATTTTCAGAATTTATAATGTATTATAATTATCAGTGAAATTTCTCTATATACTAGTTTAAAAATCGTGCTTTCTTAACCTCTTGAATACCTTTTTTCGAAATTAATATAATTTAGGACTCGAATGGGTCAAATAAAGTACAAGTAGTTGTATTCTGCCAAAATAAAAGCAAATTAACTTTGGATGCAATTCTTGAGGTGGGTCATATGTGTCCCAGTGGTCTTTTTAGCTGGGACACATATGTCTCATTGGAGTTTGAGATGACCAAATAAAATATAAAGTTTTAAAATATAAAAACTAGACTCGAGAATTTCATTGCAAGAAAATTCTTACCAATCGCATATTCAATATTAATAACATTTCTATGAACGATACTTTGCAAAACAGTTTATGATGAGTACAACTTTACTCATGGCGCATACAGTTTTTGCTCGGTTTCTTTATTACTAAAATGCAGTTAGTGCAATTTTCTACCATATGAATGTAAACACAGAAACCCACTGAGACATGAATTTCAATGAGTTCCCCACTTATTTATCCCTTTGGACGACTTAAAAATAGCGGGACATGGTGGGACCCAAAGGGTTAAAAAACGTAATGATCTTTATCTGCTGGCTGAATTGCGCTGAGGTGTCGTCTTCGTCTGATCGTGCTTCGAAATAATGAGGTCTCTCCCAAAATATCACTGTTACTTTAAAACGGGACCTTATTATAACCAGAGAAATAAAACTAGAATTTCGCTGTGTATCGCACACATCCAATTCTTTTCTGGTTTAAAATAAAGGAACTTTTAGCATTATAAAATTGCGAGATTCAAATGTATGTCTCAATTTTATTGCAAGTAAGATGACTGGAGAACTGAATTCTCCGAATATCATCCCGTTATTACTTCCGGATTTTTTCTTTCTATATTCAAATTAAAATTAATAAATTCTGACGACTAAAATATTGTCGCTTCGTGAAATGCATTAAGATAAAAGATCTACAGCAAATATTGTATTCATATTTACCCTGAAGTACGAAAGTTTCATCACGTACTTTACGTATTTGTAATCTTTAAACAAATATTTGATATTCATTAAATTTATATTTTAATGCATCTAATAAATGCATAATATATTGCAAATAGTGTATTAGCTAAAAGGGCTTGCATTTTCTCGCTTTCAAAGCTAATCTCGGTCACGTCTAAAAGACGAAAAGAGTTGAATATGAAGCAATCGATTTTAACAAATTGGCCTTGTAACATTCAAAACGTATTTTTGATCTCGTTTTTATTAGTTTCTCCCGCGAAGTTGGATTTCACTTGGTTTCAGAATTCGACTTTATAAAAGTAATATTGAAGTGATCACATTTTGTCTTTATGAAGTCAGCTGAAACGGCAAACATTTTTAATGAATAATATTTCGATGTGAATGGTTTAGAAAACAAATCAAATTGCAAGAATGAATTTCATTCCAGATTTCTTCTTTTGCATCTATTCCAACCCTTATTGTTCAGAAGTTTAATTCTTTTTCTTTTAGGATAATGTGGAAATAACAGATGCAGCAGCTATAGCAGAGATCGTGAAACTATGCTGAATGAAATTGCAGGAGAATGCGAGTTTTCTCCATCATGGATTCGTCATAATTATCAGCGAAACAAACTTCTCCATAGGAATCTATGTAAGACAGAATATTATACGAATTAATATGGTATCCTTGTTCCACGGACCACTAGGTGGCACTGCATTTACCTTCTATCCACCAGCTGACGTCACACGGACATGAGCTTGAGCGAATAAAAGTGTAACATTGGACTTGGTTTTGGTGTGTGACATAATTGAATGTCTGAATTTCTGCGATGTTGACCAACTTGATGTAAATGGGCAGCAACCGCCCTTTTAACTCTTTACTTCTTTCCTTTTTAATTTTATCTCGTGCCGTCTTTGTTTTTGTCTTTTATTAAATTATGAAATGTACAACTTGACTATTTCATTCGCCTTGGAACTCAGATGGCAGCTAGGCTTCCATGCTACATTAATAATATATGTTATTAAAGAAAAGCCGTCTTTGGTGACTAGTCAGAATTGATTACCACTTTTTATCGTTGGTATAAATAAATGGGGAGCTGAATTTAATTTTTAGACAATTAATACTTTCCTTTTGGGGGGGGGCAGTGAGAGAGGCATTTGAACTGCTAAAATAGTTTAATTTGAAACTTGATGTCTTGTCTATGAATTATGATTTTCTTTCGCTTTTCTTATTGATCAATCTTTAAAGTATAAACGATAATGTTCTTTACTCGCTTGTTTTGCTCTGTTTATTATTTTCGGAAAACCTGTTATTTGAAGTTACTCTCGAATCATTGGATCTTGAAATAAAAAAAAAATGTGTGTTCCCGGTTATTGGTATAAGTTTAATGACTTTCCTTCGAAGGTGACGGGAAAAGACGTCTCCAGACTTACGATAATTCACTTGTGCTGTCAACATTATTTGGATTCAATTGCTGTAGATTTCAGCTGTTGGGGGGGGCAGCATTTGAATATTGACTGCATATCATGAATTTGACGATAAAAGGATGGCTGATATGTGTATATATACTATGCATATATAATAGATCATCGTATTGTGACTCGACCTGAATTCAATCGTTTCTCCTTTTAAGATGCTTCTATCGAATTTTTACAGAAGACAAAGCAAGATTCGATTTAGAGCACTTTAATGAAGATAAACGAATCTGAAATGTTGGGATGTTCATTAACAATGGTCGTTGTCCCATGTTTTCAAAAGTATACAAAGGCGTAGTGATTTGGAACTCTGAATCCGTTTGCAGTTTCCGTCCAGTATCGTAGATGCACTTCAAAAATTGCTATTCAGTATTAAATTTACGATGTTTCTATTCTCAAATAGTGTTATGCGCAGCGTATCATCTTGGCTTCGCTTCAGCAGTGTCCCTCATATAGTGTCCCATGTCAAATATGCCTACATATTTATGTATACAATTTCTGTATAATAAATAGATATTTAAAAATCTCGTTATTTTGTTTATTTGCCGCTGTTGGAAGCTCGAAATGATTTTTTAAACTACTGCATTGTTATTTATGCTTAAATTAAATATTTTCCTCAAAGAAATATTTCGTCAATATTTATGCCAAGTCAATAGACACTGGATTCATTGTGCTAATTTGGTGTTAGTCTAAACATGGTGGGTCAGCAATTTAGTAGTTGTGGAATTTCACTTTTTTCTTAATGCTACAAAAGGTTTTAGGGGGGGGGGGAGAGTCATACTACACACGTACACCTGAAAAGGAATAAATCGTGGAATTTACTGAGAAGAATTTTGTGCTTAGAATAGTACTGACCTACCGTCACGAGATAAACTCTGAAAATGGCTGCCGTAAGTAGACAAATCGAAGAAGGGAAGAGGGTATTAAAACTGGCCACAACATTTGGTCAACTAAGCGCGCTTTATTAGGCGAGAAATTCATTTTGCCTCTGCTAATGCAGATGTATTTATGACAGTCAAAGAAAATTTTGGATGATCTTCCTTGTTATTTAAGCTTGAAACTAATTTTTTGAATTAAAAAAAAGCCTTCAACGACATTTCTTCTACTTTTATATTGAATTTTTTCAAGACCTGAGATAAATTAAATAGAAACCATTGAATAATAACATTTGATAATTTCTCTAAGATCCATACAATTTCAAGAGGAAGTCTTGCATTTTAAAACAAGAATTTTTTTTGTTCAGTTTTAACCAAGAAGTTTCAAGTTTTGAATTGAATGAAAATGTCATTTTCAAATAACTAAATAAAAAACTTAGGGTTAGGAAAACATTAGAAAGTATTCCTGTTTAGTTAGTAAATCTATTACTGTTTAATCTAACAAACCCACGAAATTCAGTAAATTAATATTTAAATAAATCAATAAGCCAAATTAA
>JAPMOR010110724.1:18629-107095 GCA_026543865.1 Argiope aurantia | reverse complement strand
TTAACCGTTAATTAATTTCTTAAAATATTATAATAGTAAATGACAAATGCGAACATAAATGCACAAAAAAATATATATGTCGCTTACCATAATAATAGAGAGAAAAAAATTATAAAGTTTTATCTTTACAATAGTTATACAATTAAAATATAAATAAAAGTGCCCGAAAAAGAATACTTCAGAATTCTTCAACTTTTCAACTTTTGATATTTCGCTAATTTTTATCTTAACACTTAACTTAATTATCTTAACTTATTATAACTGAATTATCTTAATACTGCGAATATTGCACTTTTTTTAATATATCAAAATATTAATTTTAGAGCTTTTTGATTTGAAAAAAAAAGTGAGAGAAATAATAGGATAGTTCTAAAAATCTAAGAAATAATGTTATTATGCGAAACACAAGTTATGAAACATTTTAAAATCAACTGCAAGCCATCAAAATCTTTATTTTATATCTCAAGTGTCAGCTGTTATAAGTTTTTTTTTTAAATAACTTTTTTTATAAAAGATATGGAACATTCATTTCCAATATGAAAGCAACTTTCACATTTTAATTGATTACTGCATCAGTTGGAATGCATGGAATGATATAACTAAACTCTTCAATAAACTGCAGTTAAAATATATAAGAATTCAATTGAGTTTATTTAATGGTAATATTTATAGGTCGGATATTACATTTAAAATGCATGACACGACGTACAATTATTTGAGTTACCAAATCTGGTATGTAGTTACTTTTTGAATAATTTGAGCCCGCCAAGAAAGAGTTTTCAGAATTTAATTACATTTTTTCTTTAAAAAGTAATCTTTATTTTAAAGTTCGAAGCAAATTATTGCTTAAAAACAAATCTGATACCAGATGAAAATTCTAAAATTAGATTTTCAGTGATATTCATTTTATTTTAATTCATTTTTTTTTATTAGATTTAAAAAAATATTTTCAAATATATTTTACGTCAACACTTTTTATCTTTTAAGTTGATGTATTTATGCATGTCGATATTAAATATATTTTTTGTGCGTACAGTATATCGCTGCTGTATAATTAGGAGTAAATTTTTAAAAATAAAATAGAGAGATGAATTAAAGCATAAATTTGTAAGCAAGCGAGATTTCAGATCAGAATTTGAAATGTTCCTTAAATTTTTTTTTATCATTGTTTAAGCTATCTGTTTCAAACCACAAGAGATGATATCTTAAACAAGCTATAAGATTAATTATTTATTTATCAATTCCAAGGCTATATTAGAAAATGCTTCATATTTTTGTAATATGATCAAATGACGAAGACAATCCACTATTCACTGATGCTCTTTATTAAATAAAAATTTTGCGCATAAATTTAAACAAGTAAATCAAGAATTATGGGTTTAAATCATTTTTATCGTTGTAAGGAATAAATGGAAAGTAAAAAAAGTGTAAAAATGATTAAAATATAATCAGATGAACATTTCATTATTTATAATAAAAAATTTGATAAAAATAGTATTTAAAAATACAATTTTATTAATGCACTAAAAAAATTTGTTTATTTTCATTACATTCGATTATTTAGTCTTTAATTTATAATTAATTAATATTATATATATAATAAAACTTTTGAAATAGTTTTTTTTATAAATTTACTATAGATGGCGCCACAAAAACGAAAGAGAAATCGAATAAATAAGAAATGACGTAAGCAACACAATATTATGGGATTATTATAACGAATAAATGGAGTAAATAAATAAAGTATAAGAAAATGTATAATGCAGTCAGATGTTCAAATAATTTTGTTATTTATAATGATATTTTAATAAAAAATACTTATTTAAAACATTTTTATAAAACATGGTTCAAAAGATTAATTTTTAAAATTATATTAATAAATTTAATTAAAGAAAATTATTTTTAAATACCCTTTTATAAATGCGTAACAAAGTATATTTCTTTTTTTTTTCAGTTATATCTGACATTTCAATTATTAATTTATAATATATTAATTTAAGTACTGCAGAATTTAAAATAATTTTTCTGAAATTCATTATTAGACGGCTCCCCCTGCAGGAGGGGGAAAAACTATATTATCCTATTAATTGTTAATAAGATTCTGAAATTTAGTTAAATGATATACTGTCATCGAGAACACATAAAACTGCTAAATTTCATAACTCTAATACATAATGAAACAAGTGTATAGTCAATAACGCAATTTCATCACTCAAACAGGGAACACATTAAACTAAATAAAAACACGTCAAATTGTGCCATTTGTAGTTAAAGTAAATCAAGCATTCATAAGTTTGAAAGAAATATATGTTTAAAAATGGCAATAAATACTTTATATAAATTTCCATAAAAAATTTATTGATTATAATAATTGTGATTGAGTGAGTAATAAAGCAGCTAAAATTTTATTAATATATGCTCAAAAATAAGTTAAATTGTAACAATATATAATTTAACTTGTTTAATTGTAACAAATTTAATAAACAAATTAAATAAAACTGTGTTATAAATTTAACGAAAATATATTTTGAAGACACATTTCTTTAGTGTAATAATGAAATAATAATAATAATTTCTTTATTTGAATTATTTTTCACTTTTAATAACTTAATATTTTCTACTTCTCATGATTTTAGGTTTTTCTTTTGAGCCTCAGATTTTTGATAAAAAATTTAATTTATACTCATTTGTGCATTAAAACATTTTTGAAATTTTCTACATTTTAATTTTTGTAATTTTCTACATTTTAATGTTCTTTTATTTCACAATTAATTATTGAAATCTTATGCAACTCGAATGAATTATTTTTTCTAACTCACACCAGGTAGTAGTACGTTTATGGAATCAGAAAATAAATAAATAAATAGAATTATTGAAAACTACTCGTCTATGCCGACCAACTGGCTCTCTTGGAATATTGGTTATATTTATTTAAGATATAACTTCATGTAAAAGATTCCGTCAAATATATGGGAGGGCAGGACTCATAGGGTTAAAACAATGTTTCTTTAATTGTTTTACCAAATACAATTTACTGTGTATATGGACCTTTCTAATGGATATCATTCCCATAATTTCATAGCATTATTTATAACGTAAATATCGGGTTCAGCTACTAAATTTCCCTCTCTTTTAACTTCACCTTTTCATTTGTCTTGTAAACTACGCATGTATTAAACAGAGCTTCTACCTTAGCTTTCAACAACAGTAGAAAATCACTGGATTCAATATTTGATGAAACAATGAAAATGGTTTGAATTTCTGGGTAGGAATGTACTCTATTGTTGGAAATTAGACAAAAAATATTTTTTTTAAAAATTATTCTAGAAAAATTTGTTTATAATTAAGTCGATATGACGAAGAAGGAAATTTTTTCAATTGTTTAAAAGATATAAAATTCATTTTTATGTAATAATATTTGTGGAAATTATTGCTGTAAAATATTAAAACTTAGTCTACTGTTTAATTAATTAAAATAAAAAAAAACTGTTTCAAAGATGCATACTCCCAACTTCCAAGGTATATATGTAACAAATTTGGTAATTGTAATTAAATGGTCTAGACCACAAAACACCAGCACATACATGCAGTCATCTTTATTAACAGTATAGACTAAGTTCTGAAATTATCATAAAAAAGCCATTGTCATTGAAAATACTCAAATATGCCATACTTCAAGACCGCATCACATACAGAATACTGTGTGTAATTAAGTCCAAATTCTCATATTAACAAACATCTTGGAAATTTATTGTTTGGAAGTACGTACTTCAGAGTAAGATATTATTTTTGCCTATAAAAAGAAATATTTCATTCTTATAATTCAAGTTACTGAAATTTATATGTGGTCAGTTTTGTAAGTAATTGGTGCTTACAAAATATTTCTTCACGTGGAAAAATTTAAAGTTATTTATTAATTTAGACCAATTTGAACTGCATCTAAATTCAGGTTTAACAATGCATATATTCAAAATGAATCAATAGATGGCGACACTGAAAATAAATTTTACGAGTAGTGACTGTTTAGTATCGGCCTTCTTTATTTGCTCAACTAATAGTATTGATAGTGACAGACTTAAGATGCTTGAATGCTTTGAAACAATTATTTAAAAAAATTGTAAATGCTTTAAATCCTAAAGAAAGATAAATGTTGTGCTTAGACAAGGTTTAATTTTTCATCTTTCCCCCCCCCCCCCCCTTTTACTGAAAAGCTAAAATATGTGCCTGAAATATTTTTTGTCCTTGGAATCTGGAGTTTCCATATCTTCATTCCTCTACTTAAAACATCATTTATGTGTCCTAAATGAGCTATAAAATACTACAAACCTAAAACGGGAACTTTCTCATAGAATAATACAAACACACTGTATAGGTTGTTATAAATCGAACAGAGAATCGAGTAAAATGCTTCAGTTGTGCCCACCCAAATTTTAGTTTACCGCAACAAAAATTTGGATAAAAAAAGATGTGCCATAATTAATAAAGCAGTTTGTGAAAGCCCGAGAAAATACATGAACTGTCAAGCAACGCGTCCAAGACATCGAAAATTCTCCTTTTTTTTATGTCAAAAAAAAAATAATCGAAATTAGTAAATGAAAACAGAGGCGAGAAGGATCAATCAATCAATTTTCTCAAAATTGATTGATTCGCAGCCATTAAAACAAATGTACTTATGAAACTATATCGAAGATATTTAACGCATAAATAGATTCTATTGTCCAAATTATGAATGAAAAAATAGTACAATAATCGAGAGCTTTTATTAAATTTTTTTTAAAAATTGGATTTAGCATTGTTTTTTTCAGGAATGAAAAACCCATTATCCTATAAAAAGAGGTACTGAAAAATCTGGCCAAATCTTTAGTTAATCCTCTGCATCCAATTGCATCTGTGTAAGTCTAGATGTATGAAAATGTTTTTTCAGAAAAAAGCCATTTTATATATATATATATATATATATATATTAGATCGTGGAAGACATTTCCTAAATCCAGAAGCTAATTTTCTTAGTTCAATCAAAACCTTCTTTTATTTACACAAGTCAGATTGATTTGGTGGTGGTGGTGGGTATGAGTAAGGGAATTCTCAAGATTGCATCTGGTAAAATTATTCTGACCGGAATCTTTCTCTGCAATAACATAAAATTTCTAACAATGGTTAACAATAACCTAATATATATTACCGCTAATATGTATGTCGATATCTTTTTATCAATAAAACTGGAAACTTTTTACAATTTATTTTCATATCCTATTTTTATATTTAGTGACTTTAACACATTAAGCACCATGTCAGATAGTTAATTTTCCATTCGAACCTCTTCAGTCACCGCTATACTGACAGTAACTCTCATTTCGTATCTTGTTATTCACCGGTGACCGATTTTGTCTTTTCTTTCAAGCAATATGATATACATTGAAAAAAATTATGTAATCTTCAAAAATTTTAATCTGGAGGTGGCAGATAACACCCCTAAATGCTAACAGCTTTACCGTAACTTTATATTAGATCTCTTTGTTGTCAACATAATAAAGAAGTCGAATATCATAGATTAAATAGGGAAGGAAAAAAAAAAAAAAAAAAAAACCGCTGAATGTCGTAATCTACGAGAGCTTTTGGAGACTCAAAGAATGCTGTTCCACTTAACAATGATTTCGTCGAATGGCCCCAAAACTCCAATTTCATGTTCATGTAATTCATTAAATCTTCTCATAACACTTATTTCTGAGCAATATCTCAACTCGATCTCAGAATATACTCGACACCTATAAAGTTCAATGCTTCGTCCAGGATCTAAATTTTGAAAATGATTATAATCCAGTTGTGACCAAATGATCAGATTTGGATCGTTTGATTTAGAGGGATCAAAACGATTCTTTAAAATTGCGCTGTGGAAAAAAAAAAATACTCTTCAAAAATTTTATCAACAAAAAGAATATAAATATATCAATATACTAAATTTAGAGGGCATTAAAGATAGCATAAAATCTGTCACGTTGCCGACTAAAAATTATCTTCGTCTTGGAGGAATATGTCTTATCATGATTTTTCAAAACTGAAGAAGTTATTTCGGAATCGGATAGGATAAAGCTATTGTCAGCAAAGCGTTGTTATCAAATTGAAAAAAGCACACCGAAATTATCGGAACAAATATGTAATATAATTTATAAACCTCAAATATTTTATCCATTGCTTAGTAAATTATGTGATAAATATATTCGACTTCTCCTCATTGTTGTCAAATTATTGCCAAGTGAGATTCACGCAGAAAGAACTTGTCTCTAAGATCACAGAATGGGATACATTTCCGGTCCGAACTTTCCAGATAAAAGCGAAATTCTCACGAGGATAATTATTGCGCGCAATGGAAGGCCTATGCCTACCTCGAGAACATCACATGACTACTAAGGGACAATGGTAATAGGTTGTTTCATTGGGGCAACTACTTGCCACTGTCCCAATACGGCCGTGATCTTTTTGAAATAGGCGTGACTTTCTATTGCTCGCAATAGTTGGCCTCGCAGAATGAGAATGATCGAAGCTCATTTTATATCTTCACCACTTCGAAAATGCATATTTTTACTCATTCAACTACCAGATCGCGGATTAAGTGGATACGTGGATATCGTGGATTAAGAATCATACATTCTTGGGCAATGCGTCTTCGATTTATGAAAATCCAATCCCTTCTTATCACGATAGATGCTCGTTTGTGAACTGCTATTGTTTTTTTTATCTGTTTCTTACAGAAATAAGATGTATGTATGGTTTTAATACGCTTTTCCAAAGACTGAGAAAGAATTTGAAGAATTGACAAGAATTTGATGACAAAAAGTGAGATCATATCTGTCGTCAAGGCAGACAAAATAAATCCTTAGTTTTTGACAAATCTAAAGAAAATTTTAAAAAAATAACTGGTAATTTTTTCCTTTCGATGATCAACAAGCTCAAACGAGGTGGCCTCATTTGAATCGTCAGTGGATATTTTCCCAATTGTTAGATACTTGGATAGATAATATGGCTGTTTGCATCCTGGGCACAAAAACATTTTTTCCTGCTTTAAACGCAGCTTGAAAATATTCTGTACAACCAGACACACGTTCTTGCTTTTTACAGTAAATGTAGTCATTTGTTTGTGCTGTTAAGAGCAACATCCAAAAGTAATCCATTTTTAATAAATAAGATATTAACACGTTAAGTCACCGATGTGAAAGAAAATATTGGGTGCATCTTGTTGCGTCTGAACAGTAAATGGAAAATTGGCGCTTTTACGAGCTAAGCTGAAAGTGTACCTTGACAGATGTTTTGAGTGTCATAGAATGTCTATATCTTCATTCGAAACTCTTTTCTCTAAAGCTCAGGATGCAATCAGAAGAAGGAATTCAATAGTGCTGGACTATATATTTGAAGAAAAAAAGCTAGCAGTGACTTTAAAGTGAGTGCTTTTTTTTCTATAAAAGTACAATTTATTTTTAGCTCGATTTGCTTAATTTTTTAAATCAGTAAATCACAGTTAAATCATTTGAAGATTGTAGAACAATAACTCTGAATCATATTTTTGGTTCAAGTGAAAATTAGAGTGCCCCCCAAATTTATCGCAAATATGGCAACCCAACGGAACGCTCTTCTAGCAATCCTAATGCTGTTTTGTTTACTACTTTTTACAATGGTTGAGTTGTACATGAACTACAACTATTTTATGAAAAATTTTAAATTAAAAATAATAAAAAAATATCGATTAAAGATTTTAATTTTGTTCGTTATTATAATTAAAAGTTTTTACAACTAATAAGACACTGCAGTTTTATTTTTAATGTGAATACGAACAGAAAGTATTTATTCTTTTGCCATTTTTGACTGTCAGTACGCGCTTTAAAAAATCGTCTGAATTCTTTCTTTACGAAATCGTCTGAATTCTTTCTTTACGAAATCGTCTGCATTCTTACTTTAAAAGTCAGCTGCAATGGAATTCTACACAGCTCTCATTATTCGTTTGGTGTTGTAACGGTTGGTTTCCTTTATAATTTGTTATGTCGGCAATTGTGCAAGAATGGATGTCGGGTATATGGAATGGAAGACAGTGTTTTGCACCTGCAGAAAGGATGAAGGGTGAGTGAATATATATATATATATTTACGAGTTGATGAAGCTAGGAAAGAACGTTTGTTTGAAATTTTGTAGGGAGAAGAGTTTGATATCGATGTATTTCGAACCGGCAGAATGGGTGAATGGCGAGTATGGGAACCGGCAGAATGGGTGAATGGAATATATTTTTTATGAGTTGATGAAGTTGGGAAAAGGATGCTTGTTTAAAATTTTGAAAGGAGAATGTTTCGAATGGCTTCTTCCTCCGTTCTTTCTTTTCTTTTCGTTATGTATTTTTCCTGTTATCCACGCAGTCCTTATGTGCAATGTGCTAGTGAAGCGACTAGGTTCCCGTTCCCGCCGCTAACGAAGCCGTAGGATGTTTTTTTAGTTAAAAAAATTCTATCCGGTGCCTTCTACAGATGTCGAAGTCATCGCATGCTCTAACGTTTGCTCTGCACCCAACAGACCGGCGCAGGTGGTCTGAAAAAAAAAAAAAAACACTTATCAGTAAAATATCAATTATATTGCGGAAAGTGGTAACCGTAAATGTTCCTCAGAAGTTTTTGTTTACTTAACCCACCATCTTTATTGGCGACTTGGCATCCTTGGCGCAGCAAGGAGCACACTAAACTTCACTTTTACCCTACTTTTCATTCAATTCTGTTGATGGTGCCTCAAGGTAATCAATGGTATGATACTTAATGAGATACCTTATTGGCAGATGATATTGTAAGATATATTTAGGATGTTGATCGATATTCTGAATGCCGTACGACATCGTGAAGATGGCGTAATAATATTGTTGAATATTTTGTGCTAATAGGATGGAGTTGATATTAACATATTCGCACGTGAATTGGGATTTTGATTACTCTACGTTTGGATTAGTCGTATAAAAGGTATTCGATATTGAAACTTATTTTTTATGCTTCTTCTTTTCACTATGAAGCAATTATAAGATCGGAAATATTTCATATGGATCCTGCATTACTTGTATGGTCTGTCTTAATTTGTCTTTAGAACATCGAGAATTTCTTCTCCGAGAACGGCTCATCTTAAAAATGTGTTCTTCCAATTAGATTTTTGGTGATTTCTCGCCAAACTTAAAAATCCTGTTAATTATCATTGAAATCTAAAAGTCGTTTACTACTAAGTATATCATGTTCAAGATGGCTGACTTTATTGATACAATTTTGCGATGGTGAGGACATAACACCCTGTTCCCTACATCTTACCTCATAATTATCATTTTTCTTTTTCAGCATATGTGAACGTGGTTCAGCAATAATAATTGATTCATTGTGTTTGTGCTTCTCTTGATATAGTATTCATGTTTACCAATGTTCTGATAAAAAAAAGAAACTTTCAAATGGCTTCTGAAGGTTTAAAATATACCTAGAAACTTGAAGAATATTTTAAAAATACGATTTGAACATCATGTTCTTTCTGCACAAAATGAGTCGACAACCCCTTGTGATTTGTTTCGGAGTCCTTGAGAACCAAGCAGGCTGATATTCTGAGAGAGTTATTCTGTTTTGTAAAGGAAGAGTTAAAACACAGATCAAAAGTGTTATTTTACTTCTTTCTTTTTTTTGTAAAGAACTTGAAGAAAGATAATTTGTTTAAGGTATTTATGAAAACCTTCCCTGCATCTCCTCTTTTTATCATTTCATTTCTAATGCCTTTCAAGCAGCTGACCTTATACTATCTTTAACCCATTTTTTCCTTGCTTCATTTTAAATGTTAATTAGGATGCACCTTTGTAAGGATGAAACATTGATATTTTAACGCATCGATACATTTTATTCTAATTTATTGAAATAAATTGATATATTTAAAAAGTTCTTTCATCTTTCGGAGTGAATCTGCATTTAGAAACAAATCGGGATATACAGCGCTTATTACGAATTATATGTTTCAGTATGTTTAATTATTTCTTTGAAGAACCAATTAATTTTTTAAGTTTCGCAACAGATTTCATAAAAATGTGTAAAATATTCTTACTATTGAAGAAATTTAATACTGATTGCAGCAAAAGATATTAAAAACTGCTTGAGAAAGCCAAATTATGTATCTTCATATTTGTAGCTTGCAAAACTGAATAATTAAAAAAAAATTCGCTGATTTTATTCTATTTTTATACCTGATTATATTCGATCTTTATAGCTAAATAACTGATTATATTCGATTTTTAATTGTTTGGGAGTAACTTGTAAAAAACATATAATAATCTAAAAAAGTGGATTCAAGATTAAAAAAAATTTTTTTTTAACACTACAAGAATTTTTTTGATTTTATTAATTAGCGTAAAGGCTGCTACTATTATTTCCGATATTGTTGATTCATTTGGCCACAAAAGAGACTCGAATATTTTGGAAGCAACTAAGCTGTGCAAACAAATTTAGTCTTGCCTCAATCTGATTATTAACCTTATTAATTAGCACAAGCTTCATGCGTGAAAATATCGTAAGATTATACCTCTCACTGCAATACACCTGACAGCGAAGAGTTTTTAATTATAGATTTTGAAGAGTACGACATTGTATCGAATGTGATTTTGCAAAGTTCTTCTCCATCTATATCTATACTTCTATACTTATAAATAAAGCTCAATGTGTGTGTTTGTGTGAGTTGGCGCTCTACAGGCCAGGTCATTTGACCTACAGCTACCAAATTTGGTATATGTATACCTTAGAGTTTGGAAATGTGCACCTGGGGTTCCTTTTTCTGATTTTTTACTTAGAATATTAATTATTAATTAAAAACTAACTTTCCCGCCAAAAAAATCTTCCATTTTCCAAACCGCCAAATGAGTAAAGCTTCAGTTTTTTTTTTTTCTTTTCCCAACATTAATGAGGCTAGGGTTAACATTTTACGGCCGATTATTTCAAACGATTCTGTTTATTTTCTTAATGTTTGATGCATTTAAAATTAAACATTGTTAATTAATCGATCTTTCAGATTCATTCGGAAGTACTTTTGAATTAAAATAACATAGAATAAAGGAAATTAAAAATGTCTAATCTGCATAGCGTTATCGTAACTGGCGTAGAAAAATTCACGCATTTGCGTTATCGTAACTGGCGTTGAAAATTCACGCATGCGCATTGTGTTCTAATTGTTGACAATATTATCAACGGATGATTCTTGATTTTAAATTATTTTTAGGTTAGTTGCATGCTTTTGTAATTAAATTGTATTTATGTTAGGTATATATTTTTTGTATATGCTTATAGTTGTAAGTACATCGTTTTTTAAGTAGTTTTTTCAAACCTGTTTTCAACCGATTATTTTAAACGATTCATTTTATTTTCTGAGTGTTTGATGCATTTAAAATTAAACATTGTTCATTAATCGATCTGCTCATGATGAATATGAGAAAATTTTGTTGACAAATTATTGAGATATTACATAAATTAAGAAAGATATGCACATAAAGTTTAAACTCTGAGTGACTCTGTTTTCAGTAATCATGTTATAAAAAATGCTTTGTTTTAGCAAAAAATATTATTATATTAATTGCGGATTAATCATTTCCACTTTAATTTAAAGCATAAATTCTACGACAGCTAACAGAAAATTAGAGAGATACATATTACGTTACGACTGAAGGCCTTTATAATATTATGAATGAATTATATGACTTTCAAAATTTGAAGTTTTAAAATATTTTGATAAAGAATCTATTAAAGTAGGAATTGCGTAAAATATTTAATTATTAAAATTTAAACGAGCATTAAGATTGACGAACCGGCTGGTCGCCAAAAGCGGCTAGTTAATAATAAAGTAGAAAGTATGTGTGCGAATTTGGGCCGTCCCACAGAATGGAATATTTGACCTAAAGCTACCAAATTTGGCACAAATTTATTTTATGAGGTAGAATTTTGTATCTTTTAGGTATTTATTTTAGAATTATAATTAATTAAACATTAATCTGAATTTGAACTTTCTCAATCATAATTTTCGAAATTATTTTATCAAAAAATTTTTACATTATCTTGAAGTTAAAAGAAATAGCAATATTTTCAGAAATTCTTAGTATAACATTTTATTTTTTATTAATATTTAAAATTATTTAAAGTAGATCTTACAGTTATTAAAAAAACTCGCATTTTTATTTTTGCTAAACATTTCCTCATTTGTTGTTTTTTCATTTTTATGATGAAGATTAGAAGTTACGGCATATTTTTTCATAGCTAATAGGTTCCTATTTAAAATATGCTTTTTGAAATTTATTGCATTTAACAATCAATGTTTAACTTCACAAAGTGATGATGAAATATTTTAAAGTGCATCCAATTTTAATCGTTGCTGTTTTTTTTAATGTAATATAATTGGATGCATAAAATATTATTTTTCTTATTGCATGGAAATTACTTTCTTATTATTGTGCCATTGAATTTTTTGTTTAAATTGAGACATTGTTATCGAATAATCCAATGAATTATTACGTAAATTGTAAAAAAAACATTTGTACCTATAAAACTTCAATGCTAAATGATTTTATTATTTATTCTTATGTTGTGAAATGTTTAGTTCCATCAGGAAATTTTTGTGTTGATTGAATTTTCATTATTTCCTTTTTCCAATTCAAGTTGAAATTTTAGACGAGATGACAGAAAATTATGGAGATATCTATGAACAATGAACGAAGTGATATAAGCACATGTTTCATGCCTATCAAATTTTAAGTTTAGAAATATCTAGCTTAAAAAAAGTTTCAAAATAAGTTATGTAAAATATTTTATTGAAAACTGTAGCAAATTCCGTTAAATTCCCATTAAAAACCCGCTCATAAAATTCCATAAAAACCCGTTCACTAATCACTCTCACAATATGGTTTAATGCTTCACAATATGAAAAAAAAAATCAAATTTTCTTGTTATTAATTAGTCAAATCCCAATATTTATAAAAATACAGTTTTTGTTTTAGTTTAGGAACTAGGTAATATATTTTTTAAACCATTCGCAACATTTTAGGCAAATTATTTGATAAACTTATAAGCTATAAGATTTTTGCTTTATATCTCTTTTGAACCAAAAACAGCTGTTTTTTCAAAGATTTGAAAAACATTTACCGTTTTACTCATATATTTTTCCTATCCTCTATGCAAATATTTAAAAATACAATTATTTTCAAAACTAGTCACACACTTTGTAGAAGCTGGCATAAAGATAACTCCTTTATTAAAAATTTTTTAAAAAATACAATTTTTTTATAATACCTGTATTTAAATACAATTCAACAATAAATTATTTTCTGAGGTCTTTTCCATACTGTGATTTGTATCATGGCTGTATCTCATAAGGACCATACTCTATGTATCAAGCATTGTTGGTAATTTATAGGCCAGGCTCGCTGCTCTTTTGAATGTTCTGAAGTTGCCAAAAGATTCTCAACTAGAATGCCATCTGAAACATAATTCTGTAGAAGGAAAATTTTCATTAGTAAACGTCACTAACAATATGTTAATTTCAAATAGTTTATGTAATTTATAGGTAGAGTGGAATTCCAGTTATTTGAGCTGGAGAACAGACACTGCAATTAAATCTTCCCAATTAAAGACAGTGAAAAAATTGACAGCGATGGGTAAGTTCGAGCAGTGTTATTTTAAAAAGTATGTTCAGTACAAAATGTAAACAACATCATTTCGTAGTCATTAGTATGGTATAATTAAATTTATCCTCACTTCAAAAGAAACGGTATTTTTCACTGTCAATTATCCAATTCGTCATTCGTTTCTCTTTCAGATACAAAAGTTTATGCAAAAATAATTCCCTTGCTAAATGCTAATGAAAAGTTTAAACTGCTTTACGCTCTGAAAGCCATAATATTTAAAATGTGGACAATTTTTTTTTGTTAAATTTTTAAAGAGATAATGCATATTTAGAATCAGTATGCTTTCTAGTATTCTAATAAATGATATGAAATTATTTAAATCAAAATTTCGCCTTTCAATATCAAATTTCGAGCTATTTAACGAAAATCAAATAATTAGGATTTAAAGAGACAATTAAAATAATGAGTAATAATGAGAATACAATAATAACCACTTTAAAATTGTTTTAACTGTGGTTTTTTTTCCTAAAGTATTTAAAATATCAATCTCGGTTATTCCTTAGTATAGAATATTTGAAAGCGATTTTTGTTTTCCCTAAAATAAAGGCACTTGGCCATTTGAGCAAATCCACTCAACGTGGTTTTTTTTTTTTTTTTTTTTTAGTTAGTATCCCAAGGGTGATTCGTTTGGTAAATACCCGAGATAAACAAAAGACTTTTATTATATGTTTCTCAAAATGAACATTCGTGTTTTAAAAATATGCCTTCATTAAATGGTTTAGAATGGTTACTTTAAATATTTTGGTATAAGTGGTTCATTAATTGAACTAGATCGTATCTGTTTTCAATTAATGACTAAAGTTGTATATGTAAATTTCGCCCACATTCCTTACGATTATGCTCAAGATTAAATGGGGGTTTGGAAATTAAATATAATTCATTACGTCTCTTAGTTAGAACTAGTTTAAGAATATATTTGTCATATTATTTTAGGTATCTTCCTGCAGGAAGATTGACTATTGCAATGGTTCTCAAGACAAGACTTCAGGAAAATGTCTTCATTTCTTCCCCAATCATGGTCCAATCCCCCCGCCCTTCGTTCAACAGTTTATATATAACGATTTGGTCATGTCAGCTTATAAACAGGATAACTAGAGTAAGTTTGTCTGAATTTTAACTGACTTGAAATATGTTGAAAGAAATGTAAAAATCTCGGGCGAGTGCATAAATGGTGTTCTAGCTCAAAGTGGGTGGAATTGGTAGGGGGAAGGTGACATTTTCACTTCGCTATAACTTCCTTAATAATGAGGAGAAAAATAAATCCACTTAGCCAAATTAGCGCCTCATTAAGACGAACTACTTTTGCATATAAAGGTTTTTGACAACTGCAATATTTTATAAGTTAGTAGCTGAAAAGGGATTTTCACTGTTTCTAGTATCAAGAATTTACGTTGGCAGATAGTAACCTAGGTGTAAAGGAACATTTGCCTTCCAGCTTGCCGAGAGGAGTTTTCTATAATTGTCCCATTTTTAGAGTTGTTTGAAATGGAAAAAAAAATCTGTAAATTACCGTGGAAATAATTTCATATGATAAATGTGATATTTCGTCATTTCTACAAGTTTATTGTTGACCTTTAATCTCGAGCAACATAACCCCGAACTTGAAGCCTTGTTGGTTCTCTGAAGATTTGTTGAGAAAACATGGAACTGGATAAATACCTTTTCAGAATTCGAACGTCTTCGCCAACCCAAGATATTTTATTGGACCCACCCCCTCGAATTTTGTATGGGACTTCGAGTAATTATATTAGTTAAATTTGTTTTCCTATTGAAAATTTTAATCTTATTTTTTGAAGATTCAGTAGTTTCTAAGAGGAATGCAATATTATATTTGATTGACCCTTTGCATTCGGAAAAATAATTCGATGCATAATTATTCATCTAATATAATGACTTGTTTATTGCACCAAAAAATAAGTATATATAATTGTTTTAACAACCAAAACGCCAAAATCATGCACCATTTTGAATGGTATCTGAGAGAAGCCATCCGAGTGAAAAAGGTTGAAAGCTAGAATATCATAGTCGTCTGAAGACGATTACTTTCCCTTAATAGTCCGTTCTCTGCGGTATGCTAAGAGAAATATATCGAGATGTCTGCTGATTATCAGATGGAAGAAGATCAAGGCAAGTACGATTACAAAAAAATACTGTCTTTAAACTCATTTTAGAGTAACGGCTAGATGATCTCAGGCAGATGAATTGGATGAGAGGAACAGAAGTACGAAACGGAAAACAAGTTTCAGTGAAATAGCAGGATTGAATGAATGTAATTATACTGACGTTTCCTAATTTCTCAAAACAAGGCTCATCTGATACTCCATAATTCACGTCTCATCGATCTTTTCGGATCTCTGTGAGACCTTTCACTTTACCACAAACTAGTTGACGAGCACCAGTTCTTCGACTTCTTAATGCAAATCAGCATCTAAGTATGAAGAAATTTAAAGATTGTATGATATCTCATTTTTTGAATCAATCTGTAGTTAACAATTAATACTCCATACATGTAAGTACTGGAAAAATAAATATTTATTCCACAGAATTCTGTACAGAGATACTGGTCTGATATTAAGAAAACTGAACAATATTTAGATATAATTATATAAAATGATACATCTCGCATTATAATTACTATACAACAGAAAGAGGTTTGTTGAGCTGGATTCCGGGAAGCTATACAATAGACTGAAGAGCTTTACTATGTATTCGGCAGAGTTCAATTGTTAGACATCCAGACATCTTTTCGTGGAGAGTGTACAATTACTAATGGATACTGAAACTGGAACTTCTGAGCTAGCAATAGCCGATATGGTTTCGGATGGACATACACAACTCTCAGTAACTTTTCCGCAGCTACAGTAGTTCTGCTATCTGTAGTAGTATTCAAGGGCTGCTCATGTAGATGCTTGATTTGCATAAAGAAATCGAACGTTGGTGTGCTTGCCAGCCGCCTTATGGCAAAGTGAAAGGTGTCACTGAGCGATCTGAAGAGTAGTCGCATATTTTCCGTCTAAAAAGTTTGAAATTCATGAAATTTGAAACTGGACTACAAGCATAGACTTGCGACCAATAAGAGTATATGGTGCATCCGAACTCAATTGTAGTATAAATATCCTCCAAGTCCTGTCAGAAATTGCTGGCTGAAACCGATTCATATAGGCCAGTGCTTTCTTATTGTTAATTTTGGGTTCGAGCATTTTTCTGGTCTTTTCAGAACAAGGTTAGGTTCAGAATAGGGTTATTACAATGATAATTTCACACTGTCAACTCATACAAACAAATGCAATGATTTTAGTAACTCGAGATAAACATAGGTCGTATTAATGGACTCATTCGTCGTTAGTACAGGGCGAAGCTGCTGCTGAAACTTGAAGTTTATCTGAAACTCGTTTTCAATTCCTGTAGATCTATGCCAGCAGAATTTTTTAAGTAATTTCACTCTTTCTAATGTTCTATATACTAGGCCTATAGGAGATGGAACAAAACTGGTTTTAATACTGGAAAATCGTTTACCTAAAAGAAATAATGGCAACGCTCCTACCTAATCAGCAATACAACGGGACGTTAAAGCATCCCTTATCTGCGGGTGTGTTCTTTCGATCATTCCGTTTGCCCTGGGTTAGTAAGGTCGTAAAAGAAACGAATTTCAAAATTTCATCAAAATTGCCGGTATAATGACACTCGGTTACGCCTAAATCGAGAAATTCATTGTTGTAAGTAAACCTATGGGATTGTGGTTGCCATCTAATTCGCTATGGGAGCAACGTTAACCTATTAAAGAATGTAAGGAGGTATTTATTATTCCTAGGCACGGACAATGCCGTATCATATCAATATGCACATGAGTGAATCGTGTGAGCGCATGGTAATATCATCCGAAAAGTGTTTGTGTTTATGAACTTTGGATTTCTAGCATGCCAAGTAAGCTAAGCATCGTATTTTGCCAAGTGCTTAGCCATATTCCACCATGCATATGCGATCGCAAAAATTGAATGTAATCTTCTTACCAGATGTAGATAACATCGAATACCAGCTTCTTAAGCTTACGTGGGTCATAAGATCAAATCTTATTTGTGTACTGTATTGTGATGTTTCTACTATAATCAACATAAATAAGCTGCAATTTTAGAGATGTGTTTTGACTGTAGCTCTTTATCAGCCATTTACGATAACGCACGGTCTGCAAATACGATGTATTCGTGTCTTTCCAACAAGTGTTCAACGGGTCCCACTACCTCATAGTCAGTAACTCCGTGTCAATTGAACTATAATCATATTCGTGAAAAAAATACTAAAGGTACTACTTGTTTACCTGAATTTTGTTATAACACGGCACTTATTGGTATATCCGATGCATCTGACTACAAAGATGGCAAGCTGAAAAGTTCGTAACATGTCAACAAGGCAGAATTCGCTACAGCACACTTACAGCCCTCAAATGCTTGCCGGATAATTTATGTCAATTCTTTCCTCGAATTATCAACGTTTTTCATACACGAGGTCGCCGGTGACCTTAAAGGTCTTACACCCTTTCGGGTCGTCGTGGGGTAGATCAAGACATGAGGTCGAATAACGGAGTCTATTGCAAAGTATTTAAAAAAAACGGTGATAAAAAGTGGCACTTGTCAAAACCTTATGTAATTTATTGACCTTATCTGGTAATGGGTACTTTCATATTGTTTCCACCTTTCCAGATAATTTTTTTCTTCTGAATATATGAAACCCTAAAGAGAATTGAGCTTGTATTTGAACATACTAGTCAGGGTTAATAGCTCTATAAATCCTCCCTATACGTGGCTTTATGGGTAGAAGCTATTAAAATATCTAAATGCGGGTAACAGAATCTAGATCATGAATGACATTATTTAAGTAACGTTGAAATATTTGTGTATCATCCCGTACACTGAAGGACATGCACTCATAAAATCCTAACTTGGTAATCAGCAATTTTCGAAACGACCGCCTCAGAAATGGGAAGCTGATGGTAAGCATTGATAAAATTTATTTCAAGGAGGGAAAAAAAGCGGCCTTACAATTCGAGAAATGTTTGTAATAAAATGTAAATGCTAATATTTGTGGCTAGGTTTCTTGATTACTAAAGCCCAACATACTGCTCAAGCAGTAAATATGCCATATCACCACCGTGGGAGGCAGAAGGAAATTTTAAATGCTTTGAAGTGGAAAATAACATCGAAAATTCAGAAACTGCACTATCTGAGACGTTTATTTTGGAATAGATCTGATTTGAGGAGTTTCCTGCTTCTCTGGTACGGTTGATGGAAAAAGAAAATTTCTTTTCACTTCCGGTCATTTACAAATCCCATTTCTGTACTGATGTTCAGAAAATTTGAAGATTGGTACTTTTTGGGCAAGTTTCAAATTCATTCGATGATGTGGTGGGAATTTTGAAAATTATAGTTGGCAACATTCCGTCTATAGCATTAAGGGAATTTGACATATTGAAGCCCGTTCGTCAAATGATCTCTCGAGTAGTTAACATACATATTTATCTTCGCAAGTCAAGACATATTCTAATTTAAGAGCTTAATTTTACACAGCGGTACCCTTAAACAAAGAAAATAAATGAAATTGATGTTTTTTAAGATCTACATAACTTTTTATCATACTAGTATGATTCATCGCCAAGGTGATGAGTGAAAATTATAGTGATGATTAGAAATCGAAAATTATAGATCAATCTTATGAAATAAATTTTATTACTTTTTAAAAAGTCGAGTATTTAGCCTTAACGTTAAAATAAATTGAGGCGGAATAAATGAAAAGTAGTCAATTTTTGTCACGCTTTTTTCCCCGGAATATTTAACTTTATGGGAGAGCGGAAGATAAACATTATTGATCGAAGGGTAGTTTAGAATTCTAAGGATCATGAGCACTAAAGATCCATAAAAATGATCCAGATCGGTGGCGCCGTAAGAAACATTGCAATATGGGTGTTCTTTTAAGGAATTTATCATAATACCATTAATTCATTATAATATATTATGCGTTAACTATTATTAATACTCTTGTTATTTTAAGTTACTTGAACTTTATTTTGCAGGTGCCCGATTGGAAGCTTTTAGCAGAAACGGAACATTTTGAAAATAAATGGGTATTGCTTAGCCAGATGCTTATTGGATTTTTCAGCATTATTTAGGAGTAGTAGACAGGAAACACATCTGAACAGCTCCATCATGTGAATCTCTGCATAGTTTTGGAATTACAATTTTATAGCTTCATTCTAATAGCATGGCCGAAAAATAAATACGAGCTTATTTGGTATGAATTATAGCTGGATATTTGATTGAAGTTTCATAAAAAAAATAAACATTTTATGAAAAGATCTTAAGTGGATATCTCAATATTTCTACACCGGAAATTATAGGTGGATGTGTAATTGAATTACTTTGTGTACTGATTGATGATGAAACATTTACTTTCACACGTTTTGAGGATTAAAAAAAAATTGGGAGTGGCCTCTCCAAAATTTTATCACATACTTCTAATAAACTTGTCATACCAGAAAACGCTTTACATGGCATTGGAGTACAACGGTTACGAAATATTAGCTCTCGAAGTAAATTCAGTATTTTTACTCAATCTATCGTGTCATCCTTGGTGAGTTATTTGGCGATTAATTATTGGCATACATTAACAGTAACCAAAAATCGAATTTTTGTCTTAGACACGTTTTCCCGTTTACAAATTTGCACTTGTAGTCACAAAATATCCCATATTAAATGCGATATATTTAAGGGACTGTGTTTTTGAATTATCGCGTTTACGTGTTTCTGAAAGTACAGACCGACAGACAGTCAACCCGTAGGTAGATTTGGTTCAAAATTTGACAGGTGTCTACATTAGATATTAAATCTGTATCGAATTTTATCCATCCGGGTCTTTTCGTTTTGTAGTTATCGTGATAACTTATATTCGAACAGTCGGACAGATAGACTTCAATACAGATTTTACTCAAAATTTGAGAAAAATCTGAAAGTTTTGTGTAAAGACCGTATGACGAATTTCTACCTTCTAGCTCAAGGTATTTTTGAGTTGCCATTGTCACAGACAGGTAGACGAACGTTTTCCAAACTCAGGGAGGTTTAAAATCTCGAGTTCGAATTCTCTATACTTTATTTAGCGTTTTTACTTTCTCGTATATATGTAGTAAAGAAAATTTTCAACTAAAAGCTTTCTAGATTCTTTTGGACGTAAGGATGACGAATATTTTACGAGCGGTTATTACGTTTCCAGTGATCAATACTTTTCAAAGAGGGGTGTGATTCAAATCCTTGATACGATCTTACTGGTGATATTTCGATTACAGGTTTTGGATCACGATAGAAAGTAACAATCGATACGATCTGTCCAATGGAAGCTCTCGAACAAAACAGAAAAGGAGAAATCTGTGAATGGGTTGAAAAGTGAACGGACTGGTTATTCTTGAAATTATCGTATCATTGAATTGCATATCACTGAAATTTATTCGAGCGGTGACTTCACTGGGAAGTGTGAAGTCGCTGCTCCACTTCATGAGAGTGACCTTGACTTTCCAATATTCGCATTTGATGATGCACTATTCCATACAAATCATTTTTAATAGCTTGTGACATGTCTTTGGATGTATTCTGTTTACTGCAGGCGCCATCTGTTGGTAGAATATAGAACTAAAGTAAACATTTTAAAGAAATGACATGTATATTTTTCAGAAAATGGTTTACTCTAATAAAGAAATTAAATAAATGGTTTTGAAAAAAAATCAAATTTAAGAAGTAAGCTGAAATAGATAAATTCAATCACACGGATCTTAAATTAGTAAATTAAGTATTAATTACAATTAATAAATTTTATATTTAATACTAAGTAATAATTTTTAATTAATAATATGATTGAAATAAGATATTTGGAACAAATATTTCAAAATAACAGTAGCAAAGTTATTTGTTATTCAAAAAATCGTGGATATTGCATCTTTATTTGGACGTTAGCCATTAGATTTCGGATTTTTCTCAGTAGAGTAATCCTTGTTTTACCTAAAACTCTCACAGTCATATTGGCATGCTGTGTGTTTTATTATAATTTTCTACGGAAAACAGGAGATGTAACCACCTTTGAAACAATGCTTACAGTACTGAATCTAGATTATCAAAGAAATACAAGTCGATCCTAAGTTTGTATGAGAAATGTTTCTAGACATTTTTAATAGTGAAAGGAAAATATACCGGGAAAACGAAGTTCTGCTTTCTTAAAATGGAAAAAGTCCGTTTTTTTTCATAATTTAACAAAATTTTAGAGATGTATACATTTCTAATATGATATGGTTTTGATGCATTTCACAATTTTACATTTACATATAAAAATAAAGATTATTTTTGAATTATTTAATTGTCGTTGATGCTTATCTTGTCATATCCAAACATTATGTTACTTAAAACTGATTCCATAGTTTGTAAGGTTCTTGGAATGTTCTGGTCCTGGAGAATGGTCAACACATCATAATACTAAAACATCGGCGTATAGACTTCATTCATAAAAAGGTTCAGATTTCAGCAAAGCCTTAATTTGAAATTGAGGTGGAAATGATGGTTAGCTTGGTGAAAAAGTGATTAAAAAGATTCTTCTGATTAGTTTCCTTTGACTGATTTACCAAATAAACGTAAAATTTTATAAAAGGAAAAAATTAAACAGGAATCACAATCTTATCTTTCAGTTACGGAACAAAATTAAATATTTATCTAAATAATGAAAACTGTTTACATTTCTTGTGACAATGAAAAGTATATGCAGGAAACTTTAGTTTAAACTTAGAAAGGATGGAATCATATTTGATGTTACGGTTCACACTTGATATTCGAACGGTATGTCAAATTAGATGACCTCTTCTCTATTACAATTAAGGAATAGAAAATGGGCATCTAATTAGATAAGATCTGAATCCCGCGAAAAGCAAACGAATTAAATGATGCTGCAAACATGAGTTTCTGCAGAGAAATTAAAAAAAATATTTGGCTGCAAAAAAGCGTTTTAATAAGTTGACTAGGCAATATTAGGATGTAACAAGGTTTACGAATATTCCACTTGCCTAGATTTATTACATATGTGTTGATCAAGAATAATATACAAATTTAACAAATACCAATGATTTGCAGAAGGTTAAAAATCAGATTGCAAATGAAACAACGATATATATATATATATTTTTTAATTACTTTAATCTTTTTGTGACAGAATAAAATTGAGATAATTTTCTTAGTGATGCTTGAATCCTTTATTATAATAAAGCACAATGTGTGTGCGTGTGCGAGTTACAGGCTATAGACAGTTCGACCTACAGCTACCAAATTTGGCACATGTATACCTTAGAGGTCGGGAAAGTGCACCTCGGAGCGATTTTTTCGAATTTTTAATTAGAATTTTAATTAATTAAAAAGTAGACGAAATGTTGACGTTTTTCTCGCTTTGACTTCCGAAAATATTACTGCACAAAATTGATTTTCACATCATATTGAAGTTCTAAATTTTTAATCTAATTAATAATATTTTCAATGATGCTAATCTTTTAACCGACAAATTAAATTTATATTTTTAATGTCTTTTTAAAAAATAATTTAATCATATTTCCCAACAATTTATTTTGCACAAAATAAAATTTAAGCTGCAATAGCACGTTGTACTTAAATGGAAAAAAAAAATTATCAATTCGTTGCCATCATATTGACAAAAGCGTAAGTTCAAAATAAGTTAACTATTATACCATATTAAACATATCAAAATATAATTTTCAAATAAATATGAAATTGATATTTTTTGAAAAATAAAACAAGAAAACATTTTCTAGGATCTTTTACAATACCTACAATGGCTCATAATGGCTTGATAAATCCGACTTTCAATATAAATAACAATTTACCGAGAAATGCAAGCATGTTTTTATTTTTACACATAACAAATGGTTTGATTTAAAGTAAAAATAAAGAAAAATCAACGAAAAACCTCTAAATGGAAAAGTTTCAGAAGCATTTCAAATAAACCTACGCATATTTTTGCCTCGAAAATTCAAGACCAATGAAATTTTTGTAATATCTCGCATAGCAAGAAAGTGTCAATATTTATTTAGTTACATGTCTTTTATGTTGACCTTTAAACGTCATGGTACCGATTTTTGGTGGTGTCTGAAGGTATTTTATTCTATTATTCTTGCAACACTTGTTTTAAATGGGTTTTGTTTCTAGTTTTGTGATTTTGGACCACTAATTCGCGTGTGACCCACAGATGTCCAATGACAATGATGTCGGGGTACTGTGGTGTGTGCGTAATTGCTGTTTACAATGAAAAAGACACCACATTTCCATGTTATTTGCAGTGTGCTTGGTGTCGCTTTCCTGCTGGTAAGATGAAATTTCCATCTAAACCCAGTTTTCTACCACTTTCCTTTGGATTGTTGCGAAGTATATCCAAGTAAAATATATGGTTCATAATGCCATATATAAGAACTAAATTTCCCACCACGTATGAAGCCATACAACCCCAAATCATGACTGAGTTATCACCATGTTTAACTTTAGGACGTAAATTTTTTGGATCCAAAGCAGTATTGGGCTTTCTCCATACGGTGTCGCTGCTAAAAATATTGAGTTTTCTTCCATCATTAAATATAACTTTCTTTCAAAAGTTATTGGTCTTCAACTGATGTACAAATCAAAGCGTTTGCAAACTTCAAACGCTTTTTCTGAATTTGCAAGCTGATGAACGGTTTCTCTCTAGCAATTCGACTTCTATATGCAACTTGTCTAATTACATTTCGCACAATTTCAGAACTTACACTTCTGCCTATGAATTGAGAAATTTCTTTACTAGTTGGATGAACCATATGATCACAGCAATCTAAAGGAAAGTGATAAAAAATTGGGTTTAGATGGAAATTTCATTTTTCTGCAGGACAACGACTCCAAACACAGTCCACGTAACGTCAAAATGTGGTGTCCTTTTCATTGTAAACAGCAATTATATGCACTACAACAGTCCCCTGACATCAATGTCAATGAATATCTGTGGACCACACTCAAAACAGTGGTCCAAAAACACAAAATTAGAAACAAAACCCATTTAAAACAAATGTTGCAAGACGAATGTGATGTAATATCTTCAGATACCACACGAAAGTTGATCAAATTGGTACCATGACGTTTAGAGGCAAAAGCCAAAAGACATGCAAGTAAATATTGACACTTTCTTTCTATGCGAGATATTACAAAAAATTCATTTGGTGTACTCTCAATTTTTTTGGTGTTTTCTCAATTACTTCTCATATGTTTTTGATTTCTCAATAAACATGCCAGATAAAAATCTGCATATGTTTATTTAAAATGCTTCTGAAACTTTTCAATCTAGAAGTTTTTCCTTGATTGTTCTTTATTTTTTCTTTAAATTGAACCATTTGTTATGTGTAAAAGTGAAACATGTTTACATTGAAATTTGGATTTATCAAGTAAAAGTAAGGTGTACTCTCAATTGTTTGAGCCATTGTATATATAAATGGTTTTTCATTTTTAAGTAAAAGTATATTAATTTGGGAGGAAATTAAAAAAGTTTTAGTTGTATAAAAGATGTAAAATTAGCCTTGAATATTTCTAGAGAGAAACTACGCCTGGAATAAATTTTAATAAAGCAATTATATATAATCAGCTAAAATAATTTTTTATTGCTCGGAAAAAATAAAACACTCAGATACTAAATATTTTTATTGCAGAAACTACTTTTGAATAAAATATTATATTAAATGTGCTTTCATCATCTGAATTTCTTTTTTCAAAATTAAAATATCAATTGAGCCAAGCGATTTTTAAAAATTGCCTTTATCTAATTTCCTCCTAATATAAAAATTTCAAATTTTGTTCACAAATATTGACGCATAAGAAAGGTTTTGATTAGAGACATTTGAATTTAGACAATTAATTAAAATCAGTTTTTTATTGATAAAAAGAACTTGAAACTACATCAAACCTGAAATTATTCATGATATAGATTAAAAGAAAAATTTTAAAGCAGCTAATTAATTATGTTCTTCCAGAATTCTTCTAATGGTTTCTGGCAACAGTTCATTTTGTTTATTTTTTTCTGCAATATTTTAAAATTTTATGGCAAATTATATATAAAATTAAGATGAAAGAAACCAATAATACTGAGAAAATTAATTATTTGAATTTTAATATGATATAAAAACAGTTTATATGAGATTACATTTTTTAAAAATATCCCGCAGAAATTTTCATTAATCTTTTATAACTGAAATTTTAAGTTGAAAGGACATTTTAACGATAGTAGTTTTCTAATCTTAATAAAAATTCCAGAATTCATTTAAAACAAATAAGAAGCCTTGCCTAAAAAAATATTTTTAAAAAACATCAAAAAGTAAAGTAGAATAGTTCAGTTTCACCGCTTAGCAAATAATTATCAATAATTTTATCCAGTCGATGAAACAATTTGGTTTGAATTTGTTACAAATTGCCTTTAAAATGAATTTTGTAAGGCTTAATTTTTTTTATTAGAGAAAAAAATGCACTTAAACAAAATTATTGCCATAAAAGAATTAATATACTGCTCTTTAAGATATTGTGAACATTTTTGTGCAATAGATATTTTTAAAATTATTCTCTAAAAATGGCAAATTTCTCCTATTTAATAAAATATCATAAGAATTAATCAAATTTAAAAGGTGACATTACTGTAATTAAATAAAGGATATTTAGACAGCCTTTGAAAATGTTGATTTGAAACTCGTAGAAAGTGTATTGAAAGTGTATGTGTTTTGAATTATTTCATAACGCGAGGAAAAGAAAATGAAGTTGATTATTGCAAAACGTAAAAGAGCCAAATGAATAAAATTTGAAACGTTTCAGATGTTAAATCTGTTTAAGTCTTAAATTTTTGAATGAAATTAGTTGAAAAATTTTGAAGATCCATGAACAGAGTATTTACGTTTTTAATAGAACTATGATGCCAGTTCATATATAAAATAAACATAATTTAAGTTAGGCGATTTAAATAATACGGCTTTAATGTTAAACGATTTGGTAGAATCATGGTCATAAAATTATATTTAAACGATTTATTTGAATATATAACCAATATTCTTGGCGAACAGTAATTAACCAATATTCTTGGCGAACCAATAAATCAAATATAATCAGTCTTCTTGGCAAATCACCACATATACATCAATATTCTTATAATAATCAAATGTAACCAAATCAATCAAATATAACAAATATTCTCTGCGAACCACCAGTAATTTGAATAAACTGAACAAACATCTGATGTAAAATCCTTTACAAAGACAGAATAATAAAGATAACATAATGAATCTTATAAGACAAAAACTTCTTAATTTATCATTTAGAAAGCGATATTTTGTCTAAAATGCACTTTTTTTTTTGTTTGGTATTCTGATCCAAAACTGATAATGTACAAAATTATAGACAATTTTAAAGTTATAGGTTTAATGGCACTAAATTGTTGTAAAGCATCATTAATTTTCTACCGATCACATAAAATAATAAGTTCTGATCTATCATTAAAATGCTTCATACACACACAAACTAAATTCTGTGTATAAATATAGAGATATAAACAAAAAAATATGTAATAAGACACAATTATATACTAAAATGATTCAAGTAATATTTCCTGTGATAGTATCCGAAGCAAGTACAATATAATGCATTCAATTAAACTTTGAATGAAAGTATTGCTACAAAATATATAGAAAATTTATTCTAGAATTTTTTTTAGCTAAAATTACATCATTTAAAATATTGTGTCTGGAATTTTAAGATAGTATAAAAATTATAAGTGTGAAGAGTATTTTCAGATACCATCGTCAAAACATTGCAACATTTCGCTCGATTTCACAGTTTCAACAATTATCAAACTCATACACATATTTGTTTATTTTTTTATAAAGGTTAAATATATCAGAGCATAAGTAGTTGAAAATAATTAAAAAGAGTCTAGATATTAATAAGTTTCTACTTACAATCAAAAACAGATAAAGTAATTGTAGCAATCATCCACTTTAAGACGAAAACACGTGCGAGGAAGGAGCACGTGTACAACATTGCCACTTGTTTCAATATAATTAGCTTAGTTATATTAACGTATTGTTTTCAACCAACAAGAAGGTTATTTTCAGATGATTTCGAACCAATTATGAAAGTCCGGTATCCGGTATCTGAGCTGGCATCACTACGCTATAATCAAATAGTTTGAAGCGTATGAAATCTCGTATACAAAGATCAAACATTGTAACCGTCAAAAAAATTCGAACCCGAGATTTTAAAGAATCTACACATTTTAGATCTGCTTGAGCTCGAAAAGTACATTTTTTAAAAATGTCTGCCTGTCTGTGACAGAGATGACTCAAAAACTCTTTGAGCTAGAAGGCTGAAATTCGGCATACAATTTTTACATTAAGTTTGCAGATTTCTCACAGACTTTGAGTAAACTCTGATCAGAATAAGTCCGGTAATTCCAATATAAGTTAAAACGACAATTACAAAACAAACAGATAGATACAATATGCTACACATATTTAATATCTATAGCGTGGATACCTATCAAATTTTGAGCCGAATCCAACGTTGAACGACCATCTGTCGGTCTGTACTTTCAGAAACATGTAAACGCGATGCAAATACACCAAACACAACATCATACACCAAAACGCAATGGTTTAGATATATCAAATTTTTTACAGGATTTTGAAACTACAAGTTCATTTTTGCGTCAAATCTTTGTTTCAATCGGTTGAGTTTGGTTTGGTTTGGTTTGGTTATATTAACGTCCCGTTTTTGAAGCAACACTAGGGCTATTTTGGGACGGACCTCGTAATTTTGAACCACGGTCAGATGACGAGGACGACACCTGAGCTGACACCCCCCTCTCCACGCCACACCACACCAGCGGGAGGACGTTTGGTCATGACGGATTTAACGTGCAACTGACCCCCTTACACGGCGGTTCTTCGGTATAATCGGGTCACGAACTTGAAACCCTCCGGTTCCGAAGCCGAGACCTTACCACCAGGCCACCGCGGCCCTTCAATCGGTTGAGAAAAACGCGTCTAAAACACAGATTCGATTTCGGATACTATTAAGCGCATGTCAGGGATTAATCTCTAAAAAACTCGCCAGAAATAATAGATTCAGTCAAAATGTTAAATTCACGCCAACAATATATATATTTTCTAATTATTCTACGCCAATGTCATATAAAGCGTCGTTCACAGGATGGCACCTTTACGAGAGAAAGTTTTGGGAAGACCACTACCGCTGGTTGAAATTATGTTTGTCTGTCTGAGAAGGCGATAATTCAAAAATAATTTATGCTAGATGGATAAAATTTGAGATATGAATTTAAAATCTAATTTTTGATTTTTTATCAACTTTAGAACAAAATCTGTTTAGACGAAGTCTGACCGGCTGTCAATGTACAAGTAAATATAATGATTACGAAGTAAAGAGAGCTCTACAGATAAAGTTTAGTATACAGATTTAGAATCTAAAAAGTAAATATGTATTCAATTTGGAACCAAATCCATCTTGTCATGGACCGTTCGTCGGTCTGTGTTCTTCCGAGCTTGTAAATACAACTCAAAAATGAAATGATTAAAATAAGCGAAATTTGGTTCTGTGATCCTTCGACTTCATTTGCATTTTATCTAAAATTTTAGTTTCAATTGATCTGAAGTAAGAATTTTAAAATATATAATCGAATTTTCTGGTTCTTGTGTATTGACCGCAGGCCATCGATTTCTCTCCCAAACAATCGGCAATCTTGCATTAGAAACAGTAAAAAAAAATATGTTAAATTTGCAATGAAGAGGCGTAATTAATGTTCTCCAATGTTATATGATTAATATGTAAGTACCAGTATTCTTTATTGTATTATGAAGCACAAAATGCTCATGTGTTTGAAAATATATATCTATAGGATAACACATTTATTAAAAGATATGTATAAAAATTTCATGGGGCATTCCTGCTGGATCAATGAGCAAAACATTGGTGTAAAATAATATTTCAATTCTTACAAAGTAATTATTTTTTTCCTGATAACATCCTTCAAGGATTTCTGTTTTAAACGCATTTATGCATCTAATATATTAATATTTAAATTAATTCTCCTTTTTTTTAACCTTTTGCCATATTTTGACGCGGCAAACACGTTTATTGAATAAATTTTACTGTCTGATAACTGAAAGTAATATGGAATACAGAAGTAAAATGAAACATTTAACCCTAAAACTTGTTTTCATGATAGTGTTTATTTATGCGCAAATTAGTGCGAATGTTTTAGAAAAGAAGTTAAGGATTATTTATATGCATCGATATAATAATATTCAAGGTTGCCACAGCGAAAGGTAAATACATTACCTCTCGAAAATCATGGGATGTGACAAAAAAGAGATTCTTCCAACCAGCTTCAATTGTGTAATACGCCATTAGATGTTTAGGATGGTTACATTTAGGCGATGTGCTCTTATACGGCTCCAAACACAATCTATTTTCAAATCAAAATGCGTCACTTAATTTGTACGAATAGCAAAGAAAATATTTTCGTCTATAATCGCTCCTTCGGTCAGATCATTTGGCCCACAGCTACCGAATTAGGTATACAAATTTGCCTCCGAGTTGGTAATGTGCACTTCAGAGCGATTTCTTTGAAATTTTCGTTAGAATATTAATTAATTAAAAAAATAACATATTTTGAGGTTTGACTGTGTTAACTCACGGAAATATTGTCTCCGAAAATAAATTTTACACCCCTTTACTTATTCAAACGATATTTTTATCTTATGAATGATACCAAATAATCTAGTAATATTTTTTTTTTAAATATACACTTTTTTCTTCACACATTTTATTCTTGCGATGGAATTTAAATCGTTTTCATTGTTTCATCAAATATTGAACCATGCTTTCTTCCTTTTTTTGAGTTTTCATTCCTTTGTTTTTAATACAGTTAACGAAAGATGGTACAAAATTCGCAAAAATATACAACTTAGAATTTGAATGATATCAATTAAACTATTTTGCAATTTTTTCCCCTCAATTTCGAGAATTTTTTATTAACTATACACTTTTTTCTGTATACATTTCAAGAATACATTTCATTCTTGCGATGGAATTTAAACCGTTTTCATTGTTTCATCAAATATTTGACCATGCTTTCTTCCTTTTTTAGTGTTTTCATTCCTTCGTTCTTAGTACGGTTAACAAAAAGAAGGTGCAAAATTCGCAAAAATATACAGCTTAGAATTTTGAATTACACCAATTCAATTATTTTGCAATTTTTTTCTTCTCAATTTCGAGATTTTTTTTAAATAAACAATTTTTTATGCATACATTTCATTCTTGCAATGGAATTTAAACCGTTTTCATTGTTTCATCGAATATTTGACCTCGAGTTTTCTTCCCTTTTTGTGTTTTCGTTCTTTTGTTTTGAATAGATAATTAAAAAAAAAGACGGTGCAACTTCGCAAAAATATCCAACTTACAATTTAAGGAAATAAGAGCGATGTATTCTTTCTTTAAAAAAATTGTAGAGAAAAGTTTATTGATATATTAAAGAATTCACGATAGCCCATGTCAGTATCAGCAGGACAAATGACACTCTGGACAGACAATTTTCTTCACCCATTTCCCATTTAGCTGAAAAGGAAATAAAAACATTTTGAATTCTCGTCACAGTCTTCTGATCTTCAGCACTGGTTTGCGCATTTAACATACAGTGTCTCACAAAAGTGATGGGACACTTGTGCTTTACAAAAGGAAACTAATAAAATAAATTAAAAAAAACATGTACAAATGTTTTGTGGGTGTGTTTCATGCTTAAATTTAGTAACAATTATTACACAACATACATTTTGTCAAAATATTAAAATATTAATTTAATAAAAATACAATTGTTTGGAACGGAGCAAAAAATGGCTCACATAAGTGATGGGACACCATTCGATATGCAACAAAAATCGTCTGAAATAAGCGATAAAAATATTCTTGGTGGTTTTATTTTTACTCAAAAGCAATTGGCAATAATTTATAAAATCGTCTGCAGTATTTCTCTCCAGTTTGCTTTGGAATTTTTGTGTTTTTTTAGCTCCGTGCAGCCATGAATGCTAAACGAAAATAAACTTCGCCTGAAATTTGAAAATTAGTTATTAATTTGCATATTGAACGTGGAAAATCTATTAGAAAAACTGTTGAAGCAGTTAACTTGAGTCATTCAACAGTTTTCAATATCATTAAACGATATAAAAAGAATCATATTATTCAGGATAAAAGAATACCCGGCAGACCATCAAAGCTATCCAATGGAATAAAGCGAATTATCGTTCGAAATATTAAAAAAATCCAAGAAAGGGTGCTCCTAAAGTTGCTGATGATTTACAAGCATTATATGGAATAATTGTTAATCCTGAGACTATTAGAAGGGTAATTCGATCTGCTGGATATCAAGGTAGAGTAGCCAGGAAAAAATTCTTCGTAAGTGAAAAGAATAGAAAACTCAGACTAGCTTTCGAAAAATCCAACATAAATAAGAATTCTTATTACTGGAATAAAGTTATATTTGCTAATGAGAGTAAATTTTTAATATATTTGAAGCAAAATTGGAAATCTTCAGCACGAAAATTGAACCTTCATAACGATTTTAAATTCCACCAGGACAATGACCCCAAGCACACTGCTTTGAATGTTAGACTCTGGGTGCTGTATAACTGTCCTGAAATAATAAAAACACCACCACAATCTCCAAACTTAAATCCCATAGAGAATATTTGGCAAGAATTGGAATCAAGAATTCGCAAACACGCCATTTCTTCAAAACAACAATTAAAATCGGTGCTTCAAGAAGAATGGGGTAAAATCACTCCAGAAATCACAAAAAAAATTAGTCGAATTCATCCCAAGAAGATTAAATCATGTTTTAAAAGTAAAAGGAAATCCAACAAAATATTAAAACCTTTTAAAAAGCAAAATATTTGGATAAATATTGGATGGAAAAGTAAGTGTCCCATCACTTATGTGAGCCATTTTTTGCTCCGTTCTAAACAATTGTATTTTTATTAAATTAATATTTTAATATTTTGACAAAATGTGTTTGACAAATGTAATAATTGTTACTAACTTTAAATATGAAACACACCCAAAAGCATTTTTGTACATGTTTATTTATTTATTTTATTACAGTTTTCTTTTGTAAAGCACAAGTGTCCCATCACTTTTGTGAGACACTGTATTTGTTCACTAAAAGAATTTATGATTTTGTATTTGCTTGGAGTAAAGAGTACCTCACTGTTAATATGCTTGCTTCTGGCATTCATTCTGTGCAGATAAGTGACAAAATCAGGCATTTAATAATTAAATAGCATGCTAGACAGAATTACAAACAATAAATACTTTCTCCAAGCTTCTAAAATTAATGTCTATATGTATAAATTTAATTTCTACTTCTAAATTCATTGTAAGTGCTATCAATTCACATGATCGTCACAATTGCGTATATCCCCCAAACTCTAGTTTTCCATAGTCGTACGATGACTTGAAATACCGTAGAATACGGTAATGTTTAAATTTGCTTACAATCAGATTGCTGTTAAATATATAATGATGTTTGTTAATAGCGACAAGCATCGTATAAGAGGCTCTAAGAGGACGATCGTTGAATGTACAGACATCCAAATTAACCTTTTGAATTCGGATGACTTTTCTCAGGCACCATTCAAAACGATTCATCACTTTGACATGTTATTTATTTTTAATTTTGATTGTTAAAAATACCTGCAGAATGGCTCGAAAATGAAGATTAATTTTTTGGGAAAATTCAATCTAAAATAACTATTATGTGAATAATTATCATCGAATTATTTTTCCGAGTGCAAGGAGTTAACCGTTTATTTCTTAGATTAATTCTTACTACGAAATTTTTCAGAAATCAAATTAACTTTTAATTAAAAAAAATATATATATTTTTTGCTTTTTTTAAGTAACTGCAGAATATATTATTGCTGAAAAATCTGTATGTTCTAAAAATTTGGTAAAAGTGTAGCTTAGTGTGCCCCTTACAGCGCCAAGAATGCCAAGTCGCCAATAAAGATGGCGGACAAAATAAACAAGCACTTCTGCGAAACACATACTGTTACCACTTTCTGCATTAAAAATATGATCTTTACTGATGAGTATTGCAATTTTTATTTTAATCTGAGATTTATTTAATATCTGTGATTTTTATTTAAATTTTTTTAACCTTTGGGATCATCATCGCTGCTTATCTGAACAATTTTTTAAATAAAGAAGTTTTTCAAACTGGCTGTGCCGGTCTGTTTACAAAATTTAGAGCATGCAATGCCTTCCGGCATCTGAAGAAGTCACCAGGTAGAATTAAACTTAACTTAAAGAAACTTAAAAAAACATCCTACGGCTTCGCTAGCAGCGGGAGCGGAAATCTGTTAGCTTGGCTAGCACTTTGAACATAAGAACTGTGTGGATAACAGGAACAGTATATACAAACATCCTTTCTGCGATCAACTCGTAAGAATATATATATATATTTCACTCACCTTTCATCCATTCTTGCCCAATTACCGATATAATAAATTATCAAGAGAACCATAACACAAAAGAATTACGAGAACTGCAAGGAATTCCATTGCAGATTTTTAAAGTAAGAATTCAGACGATTTTTGAAAGCGCCTACCGACAGTTAAAAATTGCAAACGAATCAATATTTTCTGTTCGTATTCACATTAAAAATAAAATTGCTTATTAATAGTAAAAAACTTTTAATTATATTACAAAACCAAATTAAAATCTTTAATATATTATTATTTTTAATTTAACGTTTTTCATAAAATAGTTGCAGTTCATAACGCAACCATTGCAAAAAGTAGTAAACAAAACAGCATTAGGGTTGCTAGAAGGAAATTGGGTTTCATTGGGTTGCCATATTGGCGACATACTCAGGGGGCACACTAAACTAAACTTCAACCAAAATTTGTTTTATTAATATTGATTTTATCTGCAAATAACCTTTTTTTTTTTCTTTCTAAAAACGTTTAGAAATATGTTAAACATATTTTAGATCAATACTTTTCATTGCTTTTATTTCTGGATTTACATCAACTTGCATTGCTATTATATTAAATACATTGTTCTGTGTGCGCTATCACAACAATACAATTAAAACCAAAACTTAACATCTTCATATTTAACTATGAAATAAAGAGAGATGAACAGAGTCTACATATCATTAAGATGCGATGCTTTGTAGTGGTTCGAATCTTAATTAAAATGCTTATTTCTCGTCCAAGATGCTGTGAATTCCGCAATCAAATACATGCGGTGCATTTGTTAAGATCAAGAGTGAGTGAATTGGCTGTATAGTATGACTGTCTGAGATGTTATTACATAAACTTTATTATCTTAAATTGTTGTTGACTGTATTTCACAGTTCAGTAAGTGCATTAAAACTAAATAAACAGAAGCTTTTTCTAACTTGAAAGTAGTATTTGGATGGTTTGAAATTGCGGTGGTGCTAAAAGACATTTGTTATTTAATCCAAATCAAACTGAATTCAATTGAAGCACCTACATTCAATTTAGACTCAAAATATTTTTACTTAAGATAAAAATGAATTGCTGTGTGTTGTCGCTTTATAAGCTAGACCATTTCACCTGAAGCTACTAAACTTGATAGGTATATGCATTTGAGAGCGATTTTTAAAAATTTTAATTCATTAAAAATGAAGCTTTTTTTTTAAATCGGGGGTCAAGCTAATTTTTAAACATTAAATAAAAGAAATGTTCAGTAAGGAAAATGGTTTAAATGAAATAACGGATTACATTTTATATAGTTTGAATCAACAAAGACTTTAGTCAATTACAAATTTTATATTTTTATTCAGACATTCAGTATTATGAGCTGCAGTACATGAACTCTATTTTTATTATAATAAACAATGTTACCGCTTCGTTGGCGCTGTTTGTTATAGAATCTTGCAACCATGCGCTGACTTGGCTTCAGCGATAAAATTTATTGTAACCCTGCTGACATGGGATCAGTTTTCAAAAACAGTTTCATACTGAGTCGTTGCGGGGTCGGTGAACCTCGATGAAATAAAAAGCTAGCTTTCGAATTGTCGTTTGATTTTAAATAAGATTACAGTCCACTTATTAAAAAATTGAAATGAACCAGCTTAAACTTATGGTAAATTCGTACCAAACAAAATTCACGCAAAATCAGTGAAACTTACACTGAATAATCCACCGAGGTATTACCTAAATTATAAAAAAAAATATTTTATTGTATGCATAAGACTTCAATGCTGAACGATTCTATATTCTGAAGTGATATTTTACAAAAAATGTTTGAAGGGAGGTCAAAGAAAATTAGGTAAACACATAGTACAATGAACAGAAAGATGTAAAACATTTAAAACAATATCGTTATATGACTTTCAAAATTTGAAACTTAACAATATTTGTTGAAGTGGAACTTCAAAGTTACATAAAATATTTGATTGAAAGTCTCTGGGAACCGATAAAATTCGATGCACTGATTTAATATCTATTGAGTAGACACCCATCAGATTTTATGCAAAATCCAGCAAAGGGTTGGCTGTCTGTCGGTCTGTACTTTCAGAAACATGTAGATGCGATAATTCAAAAACGCTTATATATATATTAAATACAAGCGCAGTTGCGTGTCAAATTTTGATTTCAATCGGTTTGAAAACGTGTCTAAAACACAAATTCGATTTTTGGATCCTACGCATTTCTGGAATTAATCTCCAATAATTTGAAAAGAATGATGCATTCGAGTCAGTAGAAATGCTAACTTCATTTCGTACTGTTGTACGCCAATACCATGCAAGGCGTTCTCGGAAATAAAATTTTTATTAGAGAGAATGCGAGGCGGATATGGAGAGGCTTCTCCCACTGGTTGATATATCTTTTCAAAAACTTGTTCACGTTCACATTATTAAAAATACCTCCTTAAATTTACCTCTGAATATAGTTTTAATTTGGTTATCTGCTATAACAAATATACTAAACTACAACTGACGCAATGGGCGGAGTTGATAAAATTGAAATGTTACGCACCCTATGCGATCATCGCCAAAAGGTGACGAAACACAGATATCGTGTACCGTGTTTTTCTTCACTTTCCTTGACATTAATGCTGTATGTGCTTTATACATTTGTAGAGAATGACAGTGATTAATATTTTACTTGGTTTGAAAAGAGTTTGTATACAAGGTCTTGTAGCCGGCCCTCTAAAGAAATGCAGTTGATGAAACCAAACAGGAATTCTCCAGGATTAAACAAATAGAAGATACAGGGAAGAGTTTATGTCTGAAAAGGAGCGACAGTTGAACCTTGAACAGTCAATTTTTATGGTAAAAATGACGCAAAATGTACTAACTTAAATGCAAGATTTTTAACCGTTTTTAGTAAAAAAATTAAAGTTTCGTAAAATTCCAATGAAAAATCAAATTCAAGATACTTTTGAATACCATTCAAGCTGGCAGAAAAAAGCAAATCGCGTCAGAAGCTAGAGATCCAACAAGTATTTCTATTTACCTTGTTACAATAATTACTTAAATAAAGTAAATTTTCAAAATATTGCTTTCTTTAAAACGGACTAAAAAGTATAATTTCTATTAGACCTTATTAAAATAATTTATTTTCTACTTTTTAGCCTTGTGTGTGTGAAATTTTGTAATAGATTTTAAACTTCAAGATGAGCAACACCTAATGACGAAATTTGTAACGCTTAGACAAGAAAAACAGTTAATTGTGCATTGTCATCCGGATTTCGAGTTATATTTAAAGTGTCAAGTCTATAGCTCAGTTTAATTTTAAATTAATACTCAGGAATTTAGTTTTTAATCGACTGCAAAATTTGTACCTGACAGACAAACAAGAATTTGAGTTGATAAGATCATGTTAAAAAGAGCCTCATGAAGTCAAATTTCATTATAAACATCATTGTTTTAAATTAGAATTTGGTATAGGGTATTTTAAGACAAAATCAAACATCGATTTTAAATACACCAGGATCATATTTAGTAGAATTTTGATTAAGTTTAAAGTTGATGAATTTTATTTATATTATAAAACTGAACCATCTCTAAATAGTCTTTAAAATAATTTATTTGTAACAGAAGACAGATAAAATTTTTAAACGGTGCTGTAAATAATCAGTTGCATGAAATTAGCGTTAATGAACTCGGGATAAAAACATTGTTGTCTGCAATCAATTTTATTAGACGATATATATGCAAGATATTTTAATAAAATTTTCGCTTTCTGTAGTATTGGATAATAAGGATTTGAGGTTAGTGGCTCAAGACTCAACATTCTAATAAGATTTCTGCAGTCTCCGAAATGTTGATTAAAATATCCTGCATATATATCGTCTAATTACAGTTCATTTAAACTTTCGTATTTTACTCTAAAATATAATTTCTTCAGTTCACAAACAAATTATTTCCTAATTTCAAATTTATCAAAAGTATATCAAATTATCCTCAATATGCAAGGTGTTGCTTCAAAGACGAATTGAAAAATTCAAAGAAAGTCGTCGAAATTTGGAATATAAAAGTTGCATTCCATGAATACAAAAGTACGGTAAAAGTGAAATTTAGTGTGCACCTTTCTGCGCCAAGGATGCCAAGTCGCCAATGAAGATGGCGGGCTAAGTAAACAAACACTTCTGCGGAACATTTACGGTTACCACTTTCCGCAATATAATTGATATTTTACTGATAAGTATTGCTTTTTCAGACCGGCTGCGCCGGCCTGTTGCGTGCAGAGGAAAAATTAGAGCATGCGTTGCCTTCGGCATCTGTAGAAGGCACCGGACAGAATTTTTTAACTTTGAAAAAACATCCTATGGTTTCATCCTACAGCGGTAGCGGGAACCTAGTAGCTTCGCTAGCACATTGAACATAAGGTCTGTGTGGATAACAGGAACAGTACATAATCAATAGAAAAGAAAGAATGAAGGTCGTTATAGGAACGGATTTCAGAGGGAATTTTAAAGAATTATTGCACTTTATTTAATACACACTTAGAAGCAATCAAACCATTCGCCATACAAAATTTCAAACAAGCATCATTTCTTTTCACCAATTCGTAAAAAAAATAGATATTCCACTCGCCTATCATCCATTCTGCAGGTTCGAAATACTGTCTTCAATCCCATTTACCCGACATCCATTCTTGCAAAACTGCCGACATAAATTATCAAGGAAACCAACCGTTACAACACCAAAAGAATAACGAGAACTGCGTAGAATTCCATTGCAGCTGACTTTTAAAGTAAGAATACAAAATATTTCGTAAAGTAAGAATTCAGACGATTTTTTAAAGCGCATACTGACAATTAAAAATTACATAAGAATAAATATTTTCTGTTCGTATTCACATTAAAAATAAAATTGCAGCGTCTTATTGTAGTAAAAAAATTTTAATTATAACAAAGAACAAAATTTACATCTTTAATCGATATTTTTTATTTTTAATATAACATTTTTCATAAAATAGTTGTAATCATGTACAACTCAACCATTGAAAAAAGTAGTAAACAAAACAACATAAGGGTTGCTAGAAGAGCGTTCCGTTGGGTTGCCATATTGGTGACAAACTCGGGAGGGGGCACACTAATCTTCACTTTAATCCAAAAGTACTCTTAAAACCTAGTAAATGTGTATAACAAGAAAGGTATGCGACATTCCAAAAGATATTGTTACTAAAGTAAAGACAAATAGAATTTTTTTAATTGATGTAATCTTCATAAAATGAATAAAGATGCATATAAATAAAAGAGTTTTATTACATTTTTGATAAAACAAGGTTGAGATTCGTCAAACATTTAAAACAACTTTTCAAGAAGAATCATGTTTCTAAAATTTCAGTCAAATCATATATGTTGAAAAAGGAATCAAACATTACATTAAAAAAGGTTAAAAAAGGGGTTATATTACTTCATAAATTTTACCAGCTTTAATAGGTTACAGTTAACAGTAATCCTTATAGTTCATTCAGGTTACATACGCTGAAAATTGTTTGTTACTCACCAACAATTGTTTGTCCTTCATTTTCATGGCTGAAATTCAGGTTGAAAACTCTCACATAGATGTCCGTGTTCTATTTTTCTTTAAGTGCTGCACTTGAGTCACTTTTTCTTTTTGGAATTCCTTCATGTTCATCAGTCACAGGTGGTAACTCCGCATCCACGAGATTTTCATTCGAATCTTCATCTCGGGGCTTTTTACCAGCGTCTCTTTTGGATCTTTTCAACTTTTTTATTCTCTCCAATAGCTTTTTTTGAGCTGCTTTAATCCTCCACTTTTCCCAGTCTTTTCTTCTAATTTCTTTGTTTATATCCTTTGAAGTACTTGGTGCAGTTGCACCATCCACATCTTCCATATCATCATGCACCAGGTCACGTTCAGAACACTTTAATGGTGCATTTGGCTTGATAGCATTCTTGCCCCAAAAAAGAAATGGCGAAGAACTTCTAGAGTCAGGAAGATCAGAACTGCTTAGAAATATTTCAGAATTGGTTTCTTTCTTAAATCTTTTCTCGCTAGCTGTTGAATCAGAATCTGAAAAACTAATATCTTCCAAACTCACGTCAGAAGAATCGTCTTGCTTTTTTTCATTGGAATTGCCAGCCTTGCTAGTGGAATGAAAATAATCGTTTTCGAATCGTGACCAATCGGCGTTCACCATTTCGTCTGAAGAACTATCTTCGGTGTAAATTAATCTCCTATCATTTTTTCCAGTCATGCTCCTTGTTTTTCTAGTCGTTTCTTCAACATTTTGTTTGCAGAAATGTTGCTTTTTTGATGATTTGGAAGACGATGGCCTTTTTCTATCCATTTTAAATTTTAAGGAAGTTAGCAATAAAAGTATTTAAGTATAATAAATTTCAGTTTTATAAGAAGTTAATTATATCACGAAAACCAAAAGTCTTACGCTAATTTGTACTTTGAATTCTATTAGGGGAAAAAAATCAATCCTGTTTTTTCTTAATTACTTATTTCATGACAAAAAACACCCCCACCATATTCAACTAGCGTGCAAGTCCCTAAAAAAATCAAAGTATTCAGAACTCAAACTTCTTGCTTTGCGCATGCTTGGAAAATTATCATCCAGCGCATGCTGGGAAAATTATCAACGTCATCCAGCGCATGCGCACATGGAAACGAGTTAAGATGCCGCCATTTTTACTTTCTCGTATATATAGTATAGAGAATGTATAGTAATCGCCAAAAAATTCGGATCCAAGATTTGACGAATATCCACGCTTTACACCTCCATAAATTTGAAAAACACATTTTTGGAAAATGTCCCCCTGTCTGTCTGTGACAATAATAACTCAAAAACACTTTGAGCTAGAAAGATGAAATTTTATATGCACTCTTTACGCAAAATTTGTAGACTCTTCTGTAAAATTTTGAGCAAAATCCGTTCAGAGAATGTCTGTCTGTCCATCTGTTCAAATGTAATTTAACAAAATGACTACGAAGCGAAGAGAGCTAGATCGATAAGATTCGGTCGATTTGATCTTCTGTCGATTTGAACTCCCAGAAATATATAAATGCGATAACTCTAAAAACGAAATGAGTTAAAATATATTAAATTTGGTATTTGTAACAACAAGTACAGTCTTTTGACAAATTGTGGTTTCAGTAGGTTTTATAAAAATGTGTCTAAAACACCAATTCGATTTTCGTATGTTATTCACGGCATGCCAGGTTTAATTGCTAAATAAGTCGCCAAAGTTGACACGATAGATTTAATAAAAATACTACATTTTCAATAAAGGTTATATTATTGTACGCCAGTGCTGTGCAAGACTTTCTCTGGTATAAAGTCTTTATTAAAGAATATGTGAGAAAATTTGGGAGACTATGCCTGCTGATTTAAAAGTGCGATTGAAATTTATCTAAAAAAAAAACTAATCATAAACAACATTTGGTGTTCAAAATTAAGCTCTTACCAGTGTTATTTTTTCTGTCATCAATTTAGAAGAAATTTTCTGTTCTAGAAAGGTATTGATTTAACTATGAATCCATAGAACACTTGAATTTACCCTTAATTTTGCTTCGAATTATTAAATTTATAAATGATTTAATTTTGGATTTAAAAATTTAAAATTACGATAACTGAATGCACGAGCCGTACTCTGGCACCATAGATTAGGGATTAAAGTCACGGTAGCAAAATTAATGAGCTTAATGCTTTTACTTTTTATTTGCAAATACAGAAATTTCAAGTAAACATTTGACATTTGATTTGGATTAAAAACTTACTAAAATATAGAAAAACAAAGTCATCATTTTTTTTTTTGAAATTTGAAATTATTTCTTTTCTTCTATTATAATGTTGAGATTAATTCAAATATACAGAATGGTCAAAAAGTTTTTTCATTAATAACAAAAAAATCTTTTAAAAAACTAATTTAATGTGGCTTATGGTTATTTTCACTTATTGCAATAATGTTTCTATGATAATAAAACCATTTATATTAAAAAATTCCAGTATGAGAATCTTTGGTAATTCAAAGTATGTCAAACCGGCATTAATTAGCCAAGTATTATCCACCATTTCGGTTGTCATACTAAATCTAATACCTGTGTCATATATATCTATGATTCTAACTTTGAGTGTATCAATATCTTCAATTGGCGTTGCAAATACTTTATTCGGCGACTACTTTTGGCAAATACTTTCTGAATAAATTGCGGCAAATATTTTATGAACCAGCGGATATCTGATATCGGCAAATACTTTCTTGACTTCAATTGAGGTGACAATAATTTTCTTTTATGCAACCCACGATTGACAACGAGAAGTAATGGCCGATTTGAATTCATGGAAACTAAGAAAACATTGCACTTTTTTCTCCATTGGCGCCATTTTGACAATAATCGAATGCAAAATCGCTTTTTCTGTATTAGTTGCGCTATCTGCTAGGCTAAAAAAAGAAAATTAAGAACATATCTATTCCAAAGTAACACTTTTACGGTATGATATTCAATGCCTTTTTTATTTCATTTATTTATTTATTATGTAATCAGAAAGACTTTATGACTATTCTGTATACTTTCTTTCAGTTTCCTCAGTAATGATGTTTTCTCATATTTGATACAAAAATGCCAAATTTTTTCAAATAATAATTAACAGTATCCAAATACGGTTTGCTGGTACTTAAATAGTATATCGGCCTTGAATGTCATGTTCTCGAGTCAACCTTAAAGAATAAATTCTACATTAAGTTAAGTTAATCCAAGTGAAAACCAAATCTCGGATCCGAGAACACAGGATTGTGGGTTAGAGTTAGATGCCACCAACAATCTTCTATTAATTTGGACATGCTTCGCATACAATTTAAACTACATGAATCAAACTCTCTGATGAAATGATCAAGATTAAAATCGGGATTGCCCAATTTATCCTATGTACGAGATCCGTATCTCGACTTAACTCTAAACCCTTAATCAATTTGTTTTCTCTTTGAGCTAAATAGATGATGCCTTACGTTTTGGGAATGCACAGTCTTATTAATTCAACCATATTTAAATAAAAGCTTGAAGTGTTTATCTAATTTTTGTGTCGAATTATAGCTTCTCTGAATGTTTAACAGTTAACATAATATTCGGAGAAGAGATAATTCGAAGCATGTAAATTTCACAAACACGATGGTTAAGGGGTTACCACTCGGTAGAAATAAAGTAAATCACGCCAACCAAACTTCGCTTAGGGGAATAGTAGAGTTTATTTGAAATTTTTGACAATTTATAGTTATGAAATTTTTTGAAAATATGTACTAAAATATGAATGCACAATTTTATATTTTTACTAGACTATAAATTTTAAATATTTTTTAAAGAACCATTTAAACTAACTGCATTGCTTTAAAAAGATTTCTAAATTCTGAACATTTCAAACCGTTTCCGTTTTCCATTTTTTTAAATTAAATTTTTAGCACAATTTTTGAAAATATATCTGCCACTAAACTGATCATTATTTTGTAATTTCATTTAAAAGTTAATTTTCTGGAAATGCTTTTATGCGCAATACCTGAAATTTAATAATAAGATAAGACTTATAAGATAAGACTTATTTACATAAAATAAATAAGATTTATAAGACATAAAATAAGACTTATTTATTCATAAAATAAGATTTATTTAAATTAAAATTGACTATTAAGAGTCTAAAAAAGAATAGAAACCTGAAATATATACTCAGATTTATTTTAATGAATAAGATAAATATTTTCTACTTTTTAAAATTAATTCTCACAAAAATTGAGAGGCTTTAACATAAGAAATATAATTGTATTAAGATAACATCATATTTTCTCTATTGTTGATTAGAATTGAATATCACTATTTTAAATGATTTTAGATCATTTTAAAGGCCCTCTTAAGGTTAATTCGTCAATCAACAGACTTCTTTTCTTTCTTTTTTATACGAGTGGTTGTTTATTGTCTAAAATAAAGAAATTCTAAGATCTATAGCTCGATCAATTTAAGATTGCAAAGTAATAGAGTTTTTATTTTTATTTAAAATGTTAGCGAGTCAAGAATATTTCACTAAAGATGACTAATTTGATAGAGGGTCTGTATTAGAATTTAGACTATTGTCAGAGAATCAGCAGCTTATTTACAGACTCAAACAAATAAAATATGATTCTTTACTCAGTTCAGAGCATTTTAGCAATAGGAAGTACATGCATATCTCTAACAGTTTAGAAATTAGCCAATGGGCCATATTAAAGACTATATCTCAAAACTATTAAAGAAAATTTCTTGAAACACTATTATTTTACTTATATTCACAATTCGTTTGCAAACAAGTCTAGAACCATTTTTGGGCGTATCTCGTAATTTTGAATCCTAGTCAGATGACGAGGACCATATCAGAGCTGGCCCCCTGCACTATACCAACAGAAGGACTTAAGTCCATGGGTCAGATTTTACATGCACCAGGTCACACATACGATGCAATAAGTGTACCAGGTCTCGCGATGGATGTTTAATGGAATCGTCGTTCAAACATGGAGTTCTCTGCCTCCAAGGCTGACGCCTCACCATTTGACCACCAAGGCTCTCTTGTAAAAATAAAAGAAGAAATTTAAAATATTCAAATGCCAAATTCAAATGTTATAGTTTCTTATTTAACTTTCTCATTCTCTTTCTGGTACATGAATACTGATTGTATTCGTTTCACATGTCAGAATGTTTTGTTCGTGTTTTTTTAAATTTATAATAAAAATGCGAAGTAGTTGACCTTCAACTTCGTCTTTTTTAGCTTGTGTTATTAAATTATCTTAACTAGTCACGTTTTATAAATTTAAATCTTTCAACTTTAGATTGCATTGATAAATAAATGACCTTAAACTTTGCTGCGCTGTTTTCTGTCATGTTGCTTCAAAAGAGCAGTCCAATGCATCACGTAATCAAACACGGTGTGCAAAATTTTTTTAATTATGAACTTAATATTAGTAGCACGGTGATCGGTATTAACAGATTATTTTCTAATTTATTGCTCTTCCTTTTATTTCTCTTTTTATTTTCTCGTCCCTACGACTCAAAATGCATGATCGCATTGTGTCTTTAGCCCCATTAAAAATATATATATGCATCAAAACAAAATTAATTGATCATCCGTAATGATCTTCTTAAATTTCTTCGCATGCTTTGTAATAAAGTGTATATCATAGAACATCCTGCATAGCATTGGCATACAATAATTATGAAATATTAACTTTTGGCCTTAGTTTAGTATTTTTATAGAATCTATGGCGAGTTTTTGCGTGTTTTTTTTTTTTTTTTTTTTTTTTCAGAATCTATGGCGAATCTACCTTGGCGATTTTTTTTTTTTGGCAATTATATCCAGGCATGCGATTAATATCCAAATTACGCTTCCGAAAATGGAATTTGTGTTTTAGACAAATTTTTTCCTTTCGATTGGAACAACAATTTTACACACTTGTAGCCTCAAAATTACTTACCAAATTTGATATATTTCAGTCATTGTCTTTTTGAGTTATTGCGTTTACATGTTTTTGAAAGTATAGACCGACAGACGTTCAAACCGTTCTTGAATTTGGCTCAAAATTTACGAAATGCCAACAGTATACATGTTAAATCCATTTGTCAAATTTTATCTATCAAATTCTTTTCGTTTTGTAGTTATCGTGTTAAATTTTATTCTGATATCCGTACAGACTTTTTCTGAACTGATTTAGCCCAAAATTCGATAGAAATCTACAAATTTGATCGGAAGACCGTATACCAATTTTCAACTGTCTAGCTCAAAGCGTTTTTGAGATATCTTTGTCACAGACAGACAGACATTTTCGAAAAATGTCTGTTTTTTTCGAACTCAGTGAGGTTTAAAACCTCAAGTTGTGTCAAAATCTCGAGTTCAAATTTTTTTGACGAATCCACGTATACCAACATCACACGTGTTTCTTATGTACACTATTAAAAAATAGAATTTTCAAAAAGTTAGTTATTAAAATTACTAGTAATTTAGTAAAAGTTAATGAGTATAATTATTATAAATAATTTTTATTTTAAAGGGAATGGAAACAATATAATCATAAAACACAAGCTCAATTTTGTTTGAAGGGGGAAAAAGGGAGGGGGGAATCAGATTATTGCGAGATTAGGAAGTATGATAACCGCTTTTCTTTCCGCGTATCACCCTTTGTCGAAGTACAATCGTTGAAACGTTCTAGTCTCGCGATCCTGAAACGAAGAATAATTTATATTATATACGTATTAATATAATGCTTATAATTCGCAAAAATTTCGAAATATCTAAAATTCTTAAATGTATATCAGAAGGTTAATTTTTTAAAATAAAATTATGATTTTAAGGACAAAGACAAAATCTTTACCACATCGAATACTTATCATTGTTGTTGTTGTTTATAATGGTACTTGCCACGTCAGCGATTTTAGTCCAAGGGAGCTTCTCTTGTTTTAGTAGCGTCAACTAGGCCCAAGAGCACATCTTAGCTACTCACGCATCACATTCGCTTGCACAACTCCTTTTTACTGAGGGGCACATTCACACATCTCACAGATAGAACAGATGAAGAACAACAATGCCCGAACCGGGACTCGAACCCAGGACGCCCAGGTCATGGGGAAGACGCGCTACCACTATGCCACGACGCCGGCATATTTATCGTTAATCTCTTATAATAATACTTCTCAAAGCTCATTGCATTTTTTATGTAAAAGATTTGTATGGAAGCCATCATCATATTACAAACTATCGATTAGAATTCGATTTGTATGGAAGTCGTCATCGTATTACAAACCATCGGCTTGAGTTCGGTTTGTATGGAAACCATCATTGTATCACAAACCATCGGTTAGAATTCGGTTTGTATGGAAGTCGTCATCGTATTACAAACCTTCGGCTTGAGTTCGGTTTGTATGAAAGTCATCATAGTATTACAAACCATCGGCTAGAGTTCGATGATTTGAAGAGTTTATGATTTTTCTTTTCAACTAATTAGGACCCAAACATAATGGATGCAAAAAGAAATTGTGACTGTAGTTATGAAGAAGCCGTGACAAATAATTACGATAACAGTAGTGCACATACAGTTTAAAGATTTTTTATTTCATCAATTAGTAGTAATTTATATGAATTGCGATCTTTATTAAAAGACACAACCGATTAGATTATTCATCTGGGCCGCATCAATTAGTAGTATTTTATACGAATTGTGATCGTTATTAAAAGACACAACCGTCTAGATAATTCACGTGGGCCGCATCAATTAGGAGTAATTTATGCGAATTCTGATCGTTATTAAAAGATACAACCGTCTAGATGATTCATGTGGGTCGCATCAATTAGTAGTAATTTATACGAATTGTGATCGTTATTAAAAGACACAGCCGACTAGATGATTCATCAGGGCCATATCAATTAGTAGTAATTTATACGAATTCTGATCGTTATTAAAAGACACAACCGACTAGATGATTCATCTGGGCCATATCAATTAGTAGTAATTTATACGAATTCTGATCGTTATTAAAAGACACAGCCGACTAGATAATTCATCTGGGTCGCATCAATTAGTAATAATTTATACGAATTACGATCGTTATTTAAAGACACAGCTTGGACAGACAAAGATTTGGAAGTGCGTGTCAGTTGTGGGTATATACATGTACACGAGACTATGTTGATGTCGAAATTTATTAATAAAGGGTGAAATTCAGCTAAAATCTTTGAAAGAGTTGTACAGTTTAAAAAACTACAACCAAGATGGTAAAGGGTTGAGAATCGCTGCCTGAAGGTAATTTCCTCGGTCTTTCAATTTTAGAACAGTATTTTTGCCATATTTCATTTTTAGTCAAAACAAGCATTAACAGCACATTTACTGTTGACTTAAAAATAAATTTGAAATACCTTTCGGATACTTTCACCCTTCTGCTACTGAAAACACTGAAGCACCAATAAAAAAAATAACGTGTTTACTTTTGGCGTGTTTCTACGTAGGTGAGTTCGTCCTCCCTTCATCCTGCACCAAAAAGTCAAGCTGCATCAGTGTCATCCTCATCAAGTGTCTAAAACGTTTAGACGAACGGTTCATTTTTACAGAATTAAGGAGCCAGTATAAATACAGCGATGATGCGTTTTTCAATAAACTTCAAATTTGCTTTTTTGCAAATCGTTTGCCCTTGAATTTTCAAAACATTGATAGCCTCTTTGCTGATGGCCTACTATATATATGAAACTTGTCACACGACTCGCGTGAAACATCCTTGATAAATTATCTTCTAGTGCGTCATTCCCAACTGTTCTTGTCATGAAAAAAAAAAGTGGTTAAAGGCGTAAGCAACCGACAGAAAAATCCATAAGTAGTTCGGCGTAAGTATAATAAACTTCTAAAAATTCATCTTTAACCACAACGGGTAAATTTATTCGTAAGTATTCTTCATAAAATTCAGTATTCTTTGCTTTATTTTTACAGATTTTTTTTTGCTTGTATTTATTATTTATGAAAAATGATATTTTCAGAAGCTGTGTGTAGATATTTATATATAAAGATTAATGCTTATTGCATGTCCTTTATCAAATCCATAGATATAAATATGTCGCAAGCGTTCTTCAAAATAATATCATCACTGTCAACTTTTAAACGTCTTAAAGTCAATTAAGATATGTTAATCGAAAATTAAGCATTTTTTAAGTATATTTCGACAATATCTTTATAAATATTAACGCAAAAAATATTTTTTTACCAACTTAAAACTTTAAAAAAAAATGGCATTTTGATTATATAATTTTAGTTTTCATGTGATTTTATAATCCAATTTTTTAAAAATTAAAAACTACTTTGACATACAATTTTAAATAAGGCTTACATTTTAAGATGAAATTCAAACATTATTCCACCAATTACTTTATTAATATTTAGATCCTTTACTAATATTAAAATTAAGCGATTAAAAAAATAGTTTTTCTTTTAAAATTTTGATTCCGAAGTAGAATTTTCCCTTTCACTTTTATTTTATAGTATTCTCTTGATTTCCAAACTGTTGATATGCATACTTAGTAACAGTATTTCTATAAAATTAATTATTTTTCAATCTCATTGAATAAGAAAGTACAATTTTAAATAAATGCGTTTCACATTTATAGTTTAACAGTAAAAAAAGCATGTATTCCGTGAGAACAAGCTGGTTGCCAAAGGCAGTCAGTAATGCATACTTAATAAATTTTTATTTTTCTTTATTAACTCGTAATTGATCAATTTTTTTTCCGTCTAACACTTCAAATAATGAATTATAGTATTCAGCTTTATTTTATTTTAGCGATGATCAAATGTAGAGCTTATTTCCAATTTTCACAGATTTATTATTTAAAAAAATCTAAGAAAACTTCAGTTTTTAAACATTTAAAAAATTCTTTTAACACAATATATCATTATTTGTATGCAATATTTCCAAATCAAATAGTTTCACATCTAAGTAAATTGTTAAACAATAAATCTCCTGCAAAATTGTTTGGAAAATATGCATTATTTCTACAATGATAAAAAATCAACAGAGTTAAAAAAATTTAAAATGTATATAAAAATTAATTTTGAAACATCATACAAAAGCTATTGGAATTAATTTTTCTAAATTACTTACAATACTTTATTGAATAATTTTTGTACAAATATCTCTGTGACAAATTTTGTATTTTCATATTTTCCAGTTGTGATAAAGAGTTTTGAAATCGGTCTCTTTATCTGTCAACCAAGACTTGACAGCATATCTAAATTAAATTAATATTGTTTAAAATATTCAAATCTTTATTTTTTAGAAAATGCAGTTATGTAACTTAACAATATTTATAAGCTGCATGGAACAGCTTAGAATAATACAGCACGAATTATGCAGAGAATAATGATGAACAATAATTGAATAATACAAAGCGTTGTCAATGGCAACCATTTCCCGCGCAAAAAGAACATTCTGATGAATAGAATTCGTTATCATGAATTTTCTTCTTATAAATAAATCGTTTTCTTTCTTTCGCTTATTTTATAGTACATGTTGAGAGCCAATAACACTCGTTTATGACTCCTTCTTTGATACTTGTTGTATATTTTTAATGTATGTTGCATAATATTTGATTTTGTTGAGTATCAACTACCAAATACTTTTTTAATATTTTATGATGATTCATACGGCATACATGGTGCAGAAAGACTTTACAAGTTCCACAGGTCAGATTTTTGAACTTAGCTTTATCAAATTTGAAACGTAGTTTACTTCTAGGATAGTAGATGATCAATAAGAAATTTTTTAAAGCTTTTAATCGATTTTTAATTAATCAGAATTTAAACTTTTCCCTCTAAATCGACTATGCATATTACTGTGCAAAAAATATTTTTTTGCCACTTTAAAGCTCAAAAACTTAGCTTTTCAGTTATATCAATTTTAAATTCTAGAAATGTTTTTTTAAAAATAAATTCTTAAATATATTTTTAAATATATTTTACAGCACTTTGCATTCTTTTACTTAGATTTATACTCATACATATTATGATAGTATTAAATGCTTTGATGATGTATACGCTATTGTACAATTAATAGTAAATTTTAAAAATAAAATAAGAGTAAACGGAATGAGATCTAAAATATTACCATGCTACGATGTTTTGAATTAAAGGTCCGAATTTTCATTTATTTTCATTCCATGTTTTGTGAAATTTTGATTTAATATATTTTTTATTATTAAAATATATAATTAGTAATTATTTATTTTCATTATTATCTATGCAAATCGTTGTTTAAAAACTCTCTAGTTATTAAATCTTAAGTTTATTTTGCTGTTTTTGTTTAATTCAAATGAGTCTGTTTACGTTTTCTGTACATTAGAAGTCTTCTTCAAATAGGCATCCTTAATAAAAATAAGAAGCCAAAATATTCATTTAAAAGTCGCTTACATAGTTTAAGTTATTGTTATGATGTTTTAGAGGGAATTCGCATATGGAATCTTAATAATTTCTTAACGTAATAAGATATACTACCTGATGTATATGATACCCATGACCTTGGATCTTCACCTTTGCCTTACAAACATAGAATTCTTTTAATTCATTATAAAGTCAGCCTTGAAAAAAATAAACTAAACAAAAGCAGCAATATCGATTTAAAAAAAAATAAAAATTTATTTTAAGGCAATCATCCGAAATAAACAGGATTTTATAGATAACTGTTGATAAGATTTGAGCGTTGTCATTTGTATTTTAAACTTTTTAATTGCACTGGAGATTTCCTTTAATATTAAAATATTATTAAGGTAAGTTTTAGTGTTTTGTCTATTAAACTTTGCTTTGCTTTAGATATTATTTGGCTTTTTAAGTATCCTTTTTTTTTCTTAAGTAGTAAGTCCATTTTACGTGATAATTTCAAATTTTTTGTATTTGAATTCTTAAAAAAAGATTAATAGGAAGAATAATTAAAAATTTAAAATGAATGGCAAACTGTGGTGTTGCCATTACCTTATTGTGTACATCGCCAATTTCCTCTTAGAATCAGAATCTAGAATTCATTTTTCATATTTCTAAGAAAAATTCCGTTTCTGCTAGAAATAATTATATATTTTCTTCATTATTATTAGAATTTAAATTTTGTGCTTATTATTCATTTTAAACTAATATCTACTACTTAATTAATATAATAGTGTTTTTTTATATCAGAATCCTTCGTATTTGAATGGACTTATGCCAAAGATTTATTGCCTTTTTCAAAAATTCATTATAAAAATTCATTTACTGACTTTTAAATTTTTTTATGCTTACTAATGTATCAGAAAAATATTTATGGTCAAAAATTTTAGAAAGTCAAAATAAAATTTAGATCTGAGATTAAAACAGATAACTAAATACTTCTAATACTTCATCCTTTAAAATATTGCATTAAATTACAGATACTTGTTTTGCTATACATACAAATAGATCTAAACTAAAATTGATTTTCAGATGAAGAGAAATTTCCCCATATTATCAGATTGAATTATCACAGGCTATAATGAAATTATATCAAGATGAATTATCGGCCAAACTTGTTACACTTAACTTAAAAACTTAAACATTTTTTTAGAGATTTTATGTCTTACGCAAACATTTGTTTCTTTTCTGGTAAAGTCCTAAAATTATATATTATATATTCTTTAAGAAGATATTCTCAAAATACCAAATAAAAGAATAATTTGATTACGTTAATGTGAAGTAGTTTTTCTTCTTCTGAATGTAGCCAGGTAACATGAACATCTAGAAAGGCAATATGGTGTTATAAAATTTTAACTTTCTTCAAATTATTAATATGAATAGAAAATTGGGACAATATTTATCAGTATATAATGTGACTGCTATTAATATGCTTAGCATTCCACCCAAAGGCACCTTAAATATAAGATAAGAAGCTTCCAGAAGGGTGGTTGACTCTTGCTCCTAAGGAATATATAGGCTATATTAATGATGAGGGATTGAGTTTCTTTCGCCCCAATGACAGAACGTATCTTCTACGGCAGAAGTTGTACATCAGTAGATGGTGGCCCTTAAGCCGCAATTTTAGTTTCTGACTCCGTTCTCTTACAGAGATGGTCCTTCAATTTAATTTAGGTGTGCAGGCAAGCAAGGTTAACCGTTTTGTAATTAAATAGCTCAAAACTTTCATGGACCATCTGGAAAATATTTTAAAGACATTTACGGTGAAAAATGCCTATTATTAATGATAAATTGGTCAGAGAAAAAAAAATGTTCAGAATCCATCACTTCGAAAACAAACCAATACAAACAGAAAAATTTGTAAAAGTTGGGAAACTGAAAGGCTGCAGAAGAAATCAAACGAGATGAACTCCTGTCGATTTTCTCATATACTTAAATAATCAGAACCTTTGTTTTATAGACTACTAGCCGCCTTTGGCGACCAGCCGGTTCGCCAGTATTACCGCTCGCTACAATTTTCAATTAAATATTTTAAGTAACTGGTCTCTTAATAGATTTTCAAACAAAGCATTTTTAATCTTCACATTTTGATAGTCATGCCAAACTTATACTGTTGTTTAGATTGCAAACAGAATCGCTCGGTATTTAAGTCTTATGTGAACTACGAAATATTTTTCATAATTTATGTAATATCTCAAAGAACAATTCAGCAAGAATAATAATTCTCGGATTCAGCATAAAATTCAGTTTTTAGTTTTGCTTTCAAAAGGATTGAAATGAAATCAATAATAATATTTTGTTCCGGCCTATAAATATATTTCAAAAATTATGAAGTCTAAATTTAATGCAGTAAGGTATCATATTCTGAGAAATATTCTGGACACACCAAATTTTAAATAAATGAATGAATGTTTCTATTTTCCACGATCAACTAAGACTTATTTATGAAGTTTTGAATGTTAAAAATTTAGAAAAATTCAACATTTTCATAATCTTAGGCCAATTAATTTTGAGAAACCTGCGCGCTGATTGGCGTATTTTCTTTGAAACGATCGATGGAAAATCTAAAATTATCCTTTTTTTATTGAATTGTGATATTCAATTTTTCATTAATCAGTCAGTTTAAGTGATTGATTTAGTTGGTTGGAAATTAACTTTTTTTATTTAAAATATTAGTGTTTCAAGAACATTTTGTTAATCGTGATTTCCACAGCAGAATATTTATTTAAAATCAAAAATTAGTTATTTATTAGAGCATTTATTGAATCAAGTTACATAAAATATAATCATTTTCCATTTAGACTATTTTAGCATATCTGTGTCTTACTAAAGGTTTACAAATTAGCTGTGTGGCCCGGATTTAAATGGATATCCTGTTCATATTAAACAAAACTTGCCATAAAATAAAACTGATTTATTGGATTAATAATATAGAGTGTGTAAAAGATCATAAAATAATTTTTCTTGAATTTATTTTTTAGAAAAAATAATATTTCATATTTGTTTCATTTCCTACAGACACGTGCCGAAAATTATATTTTTGCAGATTTCATTTCCAAAAAGATTTAATTTATTTTTAATTGGAGCTTTAATCAATGTGATGGCAACACTTTGAAAAAAGCTAATTTTTTCCTATGAATGCGAAACGTGCTCGTGGAGCTTAAATTTTATTTTTATTTTGTACGAAAAAAATTGTTGAAAAATATAGTTAAAATATTTATTTAAAAATTCATTAAAAATAGAAATTTAATTTTAAGGTTAAAACATTGGTATCATTTAAAAGATAAATTTTTGATCTTTCACTTCATGTAAAAATCTTTTTAGTGCGGTAATATTTTCGGAAAATATAGCAGAAACACGCCAAAATTTCGCTTAATTTTTAAATAAATAAAATTCTAATTAAAAATTCGAAAAAATATCCCCCAGGTGCACATTCCCGGCCACCAAGGTATACACGTGCACGTGCCAAATTTGGTAGCTGTAAGTTGAATGGTCTGGCCTGTAGAGCGCCAACACACACACACACACACACACACACATTGAGCTTTATTATGAGTATAGATATAGATTTTCCATCAATCCTTCTCTGCATCCCCTGAATGTAAAGTGGGGCTGGAATAAGATGAGGGGGTAGGAGACAACAAATATTCAAATGTCACGGTAGTCATAAATGAGAGTTACTGTCTTCTTCTGATTTTAGTGTTAACGTGTTCTATTTATATGAGCAAAAAAATCCCATCGATGAATTTCATTACAATTTTGACTTAAATCTATAAATTTGGTTTTAAGATTGCGTACCAAATTTCTTCTTTTTAGCTTAATTGTTTTCTCGTTATCGTTTTCAAACGGACATAAAATGCTTCAAAAATGTGTTTTTTGGACTCATAGTAATAAAATTCCAGATTTGTCAAAATCTCGAAATCGTTTTTTATGATTACAGAACTTTTTCTTCGTATACGAGTAAGAAAAAATATGCTTGTGGTCACGAATCAATAAATTATAAACAGAAGATTATTAAGGGAAATTTTATATTCTTTCTGAACTTCGAGTTGGAATAAATTTCATTCATATAGATCTCAATTCAATATATTATTAGTTAAATTATTTTTTTCCATTTATGAAAAATCTCGGGGTACGAAATGAAAGTAATGTGGGTATGCAAATTCTCAAACTTGGAAAGTTTTTTTCTGAAAAATTTCTTCAATTTTGGGCACTAATCTGAATACAAAGAATTTAAGAAAAAGAAGAAGTAAAAAAAATAATAATAAAGAAGAAAGGAAGGAAAAAAGAAAATTATATAAAAATATTATATCGCCCTTTTTTTTAAAGCCTCGAAGTTAAATAAAATAAAAATTAAGAGAGAAATTAAGAAACTTCGAAACATTTTTCCTGAACTTGACGATATTAAGTACTAAAAAAATGGGAATAAATCTTGAATTAAAAAAAATTAATGAGCCACATGAAAAGTTAATAATACGAAGGAAAAAAAAATGCGCATACTTAGTCTTAACTTAAAAAAGGTAATAACCACAAGCGATATTTTAAGAATTTTTTGGTTTTTGTAAATCGAAGCTACATGAAAGCGAAAAGTGAAACTGTTTTCAACAAAAAAAAAGGGGGGGGATTTGATAATGGATATGTGAAACTTTTCCATTTTTTTTTATTTTTATCTGATGACATCATAAGTACGCTTTTAATCTGCAAAGAAATCATAAAAAAGTGACGTAAGGTATTGTTATCTGTTTAAGTAGGATACAGACTGTTTTCAATCATAGCACAAAAATATTTAGAAAATTTGTTCACCTACATTGAGGTCTTGTTTAAATGTTCTTATTTAAAAGTTCTAGGTTTTAAGTATAAAAAACATACAACGCAGCCATTTTTAAGGCAAATAATTAAGTTATATACAATATGATAACAGAAAACAATTAAAAATCAAATTATTCAAGTTTGACAATGATATACTCAAAAGTTTTACTTAAAAAAATTCAAATAAAAAAAATTCATTTAGAAAATGCCGTTAAATATATCATAAAAATTTATTTATACAAAATGAAAGCAATTTAAATTTATAATATGCACATATTAGACACTAGTTTTACTTAAATTATACATTTAATCTAATGAAGATTCTAAATTCATTTTAAGATAAGAATGAAACAGGGAAAGAATAAAATCAAAAGATTAATTTTGTTAGTATTTTGAATATATGAAAATAAAAAGTGCTAAATGGTGAGCAATTAAAATTAATATTCGAATACCTTATAAATAGATATTTTTAAATTAAATAACTAAATATTTTTATTCTATTTATTTTTATTTAACATTTATTTTATTATCTTCAACTAATTATTGAACAAATTATATTTTAATTTAAAAATTTAAATCTGAATATCCACGAACCAATTTGTATAATCTTAAAAATGACAGAAGTGAATTTCGGACTAAAATGTATCTGTATTTCTTTTACATTTAATAAAAAAAAAATTCTTGGCAACCAAACAAAAACGAGTTGAGCAACCATAATAAAGCTGTTAAAGTGTATAATCATTCTACGGAATCTTTTAATGACGTCACTTAAGATCATAATCGGATTTTAAATTCGTTTTTGAGGCAATAAGATTTCCTAGTTTTTTATTTAAAAAACAAGCAACTTGTTTCGAGCAATGAATTCAAATCCAATTTTTTTTTAATGTAATAAAACGGAAGTTGAAAAGTAAATACTGTGCAATCATTTTCTGGATAATATTGCGTCTAAAGAATCTTCCGAGTTTAAGTAAGACGAATAATTTATACTAATGATCCATAAAATTAATAGTTGTTGTTAACAAATATTTGATAAAGTAAGACAAAAATGTGTAATAAAATATTTAGGTGATTTAAATTAAAACTGTTTAGTAATAATAATAATACCGTTTTTATTTACTATTATTTGTTTTCTTTTATACTTTTTAAGTTTGGCAATGGCTGTATATAAGTTTTTAGAAAAATCGTTTGGCTTCTCTTTTTATCTTTCATATCTTTGTTTTAAAATTTGGTTAGAATCACAAAGAAAGAGATCTCTGTGGTTAGAATTATGATTGCTGTTTAGAGAGATGTAGTTCTTCTAAAGTCAGACATATTTGTTCTCTACGCAGATTAAACTATAATTCAAATGTAAGTGACTTTATAATTATTTATATACTGTTTGTAGTTCTGTATGTGATCTAAAAATAAGGAAATTTCTTGAATTTTAAGAAGCGTTTCTTACAAAACATTTTTTTTTAATAGAGAGACAAAGTAATTTTTGTTGAATGTGAATAAGAAATTAAGAGGGGTAAAAAATTAGACCGAATTTTAAATCTTCAACTGATATTTGGGATCCATTTTATAATCGAACAAAAAAAAATTATCGCAGCGATAATGGAATTATTTGCCCTGATTTAGGATCCATAATCATTTGACAAGTATAACACGAATGGAGTACCATGCGATACACATCTAATTGGCTGCAAGGCGCGTGTTTTAATTTTAAGAATTTTAAGATCTTTCAAGATGAAAGGGGATTGAGGTCAGCTCTATTGGTTTTCGTATAACATGCATAACTATATTTTTGACATGATTGCAATGCTACACAAATTCACTTCATTCTTTTATGAAGTAATCCTTTAACATTTAGATTCATTAATTTTTAAAATACTACGGTCTTTACTAAAATATTTTTTTGCTAAAAGTTGGATTTTTTTACTGGTTAAAATTATACTGATGAAAGTCGCGTTTTCTTTGATTTCAATAATTAATGTGTCGCAATGAATTATTAAAAAAATTTAGGATCCAAATTTAACATGTGAATATTAATTTAACTTGTGCATTGGTTGCAATTTTAAACATTTTTTCTTTCTTCAAGCGACTTACACTGCTGTAATTTCATGGAATTATAAGCCTCTATTAAGGAAATTTTAATTCACACATTTTGTATAGGTACATCTAATTTAAGAAATCATAAGAAACGTTTTCAGAATTACGGCAAATAATTTATCATTGTTTCAAGCGAAATAATAATATTTATTTGATATATTAGGCGAATTTATTTCTGATTAAATTTGTATTCAAGTATAAAATAATTATAAAGTTTAAAATTTCGACTTTATTACACTTTTCTTTTTTTATTTCCTGTGTCTGAACTACTTTCCAAAGTATTAAAAGAAAATATTTTTAAATACTAAACGAGTTAATTGAGCTAAAATAATATACATAGTAATCTCTACTAATAATAAAGATGAATCTCTCTCTCTCTCTCTCTCTCGCTATGTGTATGTCAGTACTCTACAGATTAGACTGACTTACAGCTGCTAAATTTTGCATGCAAATACTTTGGAGGATCAGAATGTGCACTTCGAAGCGATATTTTGAAATTTAAATTTGAAGCAATTAGAAATTAAATTGAATTTCGGCCCTTTTTTTGATACAATAATATTCAAAAAACATTATTGTACAAAAAAATTTCACACTGTTTTAAAATTTTAAAAATTGTCTTTTTAATGCTACAAATCTAATTTTTCCCGAATTTTGGAATTAAATATATATATATATATATATATATATAATCTGTTTTATTATATATTTAGGTATATATTTATTTCTGTAACTACTTTATTCTAATACACGGTAATTACTTTATTCAAAATAGGTTATGTGGTTGCCCTGAAACACAACCCACTTTCATTTAAAATTTAGAGCGTGATTTCCCCCCATTGTTTAAAGGGAAAAAAAGAAAAAAAAAACAAAGGGTTTACAAGACAAGGTAGTTTACAAGACAAATAAAAAAAGTGACATTGCAATACCTCGAACATTAGAAAAACAAATGAGCCTCACATTTGCGTTTTAAATAGCGCCATAAGTCCATATGCCCGATCTCCATTTGAAAGATTTATGTGCACTATGAACAGAACATATGATAGGTAAAATTACAAAATTTTAATAACTGAGAATTGAACGGAATCATGGACATGAAATTATGTCTAAAAGATTTAATTAAAATTAAATATAACCATATCTCTTGCGTATTAAGGCTATATTGTACGATTGAAATTTCATTTATTATTTTTTTATGTGAAACTTCATATTATTTGAAGCTTCATAACAGTAAATAAAATTATCATCTGATTGTATGATACTGATCTATTACACTGGAATTTATATTTGATAAGAGATTTCAAAATATTTTATCAATTTAAATTCTTATCTTTTTAATATTTTTTGTAATATTATATTTAAAATGATAGTTAATTTTTTGCCATATCATTTTTAAATAACTTTTCTGTAAAGCTTTAATTTAGTTATATAATTATTTGCATAAGAATTATAATATGTAAATTTGCGAAAACAAAGGGAAAAAAATAATTTTCTTAAAGAAAACATTACAATGTGTATTGTAATATGAGAAAATTGTGTTGACATTACTTTTTGAAATCCTGGAAGTGATGTTGGTTTTATAGACCTAAATCTATTTGTATTATCTTAGTTTTATAGTTTTTGTATTACTGTATTGTTATTTTAGTATAACTGTATTGTTATTTTAGTATTACTGTATTTAGTATTACTTATTAATCAGTTAGTATTATTTAATTTTGAAATATTAGAAAAGTTAATTCGTTTTAAATATAAAAATTTTCTTAACTTTTTCTGCAAAGCAAGAATAAGAAATTTATACCATAGAATACTGATATTGGATAAGATTTTGTGATTTCACTTGCATTATAAAAATTATTTTATTTGAAATTCTAATGAAAAAAAAAAGACTACTCAAAATGAAAATATCAATATAAAGATTTTATGAAAACAATAGATTTAATATAATTATGAAGATAACTGAATTATTAGTTTCTATTCTAGAAAATTAATTATCATGAAACAATGTCATAATTGGACTCAGTTAGACAATCCAAAAGAAAATTAGCCTTCATTACGTTGATTTCAAACTCACTATTTTAAATTATACTTAAATGTTATTTTCTAAACAAAATTTAACGAATTTGACTTTTTCAGCAACAAATTTCTTGGGATATAATAATTGATTTTGCAACATTATGCAGCATTTCAATTTCCTCATTATAGTTTGTGAAAAATCGGATTGTAAAATGTATATTTTGGTGTTTAACAATTGCGTACTTATTATACAATAGTAAAATATCGCTTATTGCTCTTTCATAACACAAAAAAAGTGGTAGTTAATTATAGATTTAAATCATAAAGTTATCACTTTATGATTTAAATCTAATATTATTCTTAATAATTTGAGATTTTTCTAATGTGAGTAATAATTTGCCTGAGATCTGATATATCATGTGTCATAGTAATTCGGATATTGTGCAGCTATATTGTATCATGGGTTGCAATTGGCTTTACGATACGAATAAACGCAATAAATGTTTGTTTAACCCATTTCTTTACAGTCACTATTTCGTCCAAATATTTATTCATTTCTGGAAATGATATTTTCTAAAGCTGTTCAAATAAATTAAGATCGCTTCATTAAGAACTTATCCAGCTTGAAAACTTAAAGTTTTGATTCCGATAAGTTATTACATAAGAGACTCTGAATAGTAGAGTGATGATTGCGTACATTTATTACAGACTGATGATTCATCGTATTCCAGCTGCAATGTATTTTTACTTGTTATTATTTTCTAGTATACGAAATTTATTTCGAGAAAGATCTATAATCGTAAACATTCTATTTTGAAAACTTTCTTTGTACGTAAGAAAAACTAGTAGAAGTGGTCTCCCAAAACTTTCTCGCATACTCTCTAACAAAATTCTCACACCAGATAACACCTTACATGGCAATGGCGTACAATAGATACGAAGTATTAATTTTTGGCCTAAATTAAGCATTTTTTACTGAATCTATAACATCATATGTCGAATAATTCTTCGCATGAGTTAATAGTATTCAAAAATCGAATTTTTGTTTTAGACACATTTTTCTCAACCGATTGGAACAAAAGTTTGAAACAAAACTGCACATAAAAACAGATGTCAAATTTCACATATTTAAGCACTGCGTTTTTAAATTATTGCGTGTACGTGTTCTTTGACGTGTTTCATATTTTAGTTCGAAGTTCGAAAAACACTTTTTTCGATAATGTCTATCTGTAACAAATATAACTAAAACACGATTTGAGCTAAACGACTGAAATTTGGTTCATGATCTTTACACCAAATTTGCAGATTTCTGTCAAATTTTGAGTAAAATATATTCAAAGTAAGCCCATCTGTCCTGCTATTCAAATTAACACAATTACAAAATGAAGAGATCTAGATAAATAAAATTCGGTAGATGTACTTAACATCTATAGTGTAGACACCTACCAAACTTTGAGCTAAATCCAACAACGGGATAATTGTCTATCAAACTGTATTTTCAGAAGGCAGTAAAAACGATAATTTAAAGTTGTGCTTAAATAAATGAAATTTTGTATGTAATTTTGTGACTACAAATGTAGTTTTATGTCAGATTTTTGTTTCAATCAACTGAGAAAAAAAGGCCTAAAACGCAAATTCGATTTTTGGATGCTATTAATGCATGCCAAGGATGAATCGCCAAATAACTCGCCAAGTATAACACGATAAATTCGGTAAAAACGCTAAATTGAAGCCAAATTTGATATTTCGTAATTATTGTACGCCAATGGCATATAAAGCTTTCTTTGGCATGACAAATTTATTAGAGAGTATACGAAAAAGTGTTAGGGCGATGATCACTCCCGCTAGTTGTATGTGCATTATCGTTGTCACATATTTAAAAATATCTTTATTTCAAAAATAATAAGTAAGAAGAATGAAGCTTAAAGCATTATCATAATATCTTTCGGACTAGACTTCCGAGTTTTCTGTAATTTTTAAAAACATATTCATGAATTGTGATTTTGCTTTGGATCTTTAAATCGTGACACCAAGCTTATATTCAGAATATTGGCAGTGAGTTAATTATTCTTAGTCAAATCTGGTATTCAAATACAACACTTTTAATTCCGATATCTCTAACAATTAAATTTATTGAATTATCTTCATTCTTACACTTTTCACCACTTTTATGAATAATTAAAAGAATAAATCTATATCAACCACTAAACCGAATTCTAATCATGTACACAAACTAAAGAAAATAAATGGATAAAAAACTGGCGTCGGAAAACTTGTTACGTCGGAAACAGTTGCTAATGAGAAGTTCAACAGTTCAGGGTTGATATTAATATCTGCATATTTCTATTATAACAAAATTTTCGCCAATTAATCAGTGTTGGTTATTTTAGAACTATATAAATGAATTTTTTATGGAAAATCCTTCCAACCTTTGACTATTAAGTCATTTGATTGAAAACACAAGATTATTCATTTAGTTAGTAAAGATTTTATTCTAAGATAGACATTGTGATGTCAGCTTGTATAAATGAAATAGAAATGTTTTCTTTTATACTCAAGTTACCTGAAAAATTGAAAAATGTTTAGGGAAAAAAAAATGATAAAGAACAGCACGCCATCTTTTTAATGAGTGGAATGCGAATAATAAACGGGCGGAAATGAAGAGATTAAAAAAATACCAAATGAACTATGCATGAAAAAGTGCTAACTCAAAAACGCACGAGCTCAGATAAATGAAATTTGGCACACAGTTTTAGCATCCGAATACATCAAAATATTGACTATCTTTCGACCTGTACTTTCATATGATGCTCTCAAAAACGCAATAACTTAAATACATGGTTTTATATATGATCTTTCGGCCACAAATTTAGCTCTTTGACAGATTTCTGTTTAAATGGATAAAAAAAAGAGAGAGAGAGGAGTCTGAAATACATATTTGATTTTCTGATAGTTTCGCAATAGTTTAATTCTAACAAAACACTGCTAAAAAAAAAAGAAATCGTCATCACACGCTAATAGGCTCTTTTATAACTATTGATTGCCAATCGCTTGTGGTTAATCTATACTTATATAAAGTTCAATGTGTGTGTGTGTGTCTGTGTGTGTTGCCGCAGTACAGGCCAGACCGTTTGACCTACAGCTACCAAATTTGGTACATGAATACCTTAGAGGTCGGGAATGTGCACCTGGGGTCCTTTTTTTGAATTTTTAATTAGAATTTTAATTATTAATTAAAAATTAACTTTCCCGCCAAAAAATCTTTTTATTTTCCCCACCGCCAAATGAGTAAGGCTTCAGTTTTTTCCCCCCAACAATAATGAGGCTAGGGTTAACATTTTTCGGTCGATTATTTCAAACGATTCTGTTTATTTTCTTAATGTTTTATGCATTTAAAATTGTTTATTAATCGATCTTTCAGATTCATTCTGAAGTACTTTTGAATTAAAATAACTCAGAATAAAGGAAATTAAAAATTTCTAATCTGCATAGCGTTACCCCAACTGGCGTAGAAAAATTCACGCATTTCGTTACCTTAACTGGCGTTGAAAATTCACGCATGCGCATTGAGTTCTGATTGTTGACAGCATTATCAACGGATGATTCTTGATTTAAATTATTTTTAGGTTAGTTGTATGCTTTTGTAATTAAATTATATTTGTTAGTTATATATTTTTTGTATATGCTTATAGTTTTAAGTACATCGTTTTTTAAGTAGTTTTTGTAAACCTGTTTTCGACCGATTATTTTAAACGATTCGTTTTATTTTCTTATTGTTTGATGCTTTTAAAATTAAACATTGTTAATTAATCGATCTGTTCAGGATGAATCTGAGAAAATTTTGTTGACAAATTCTTGAGATATAACATAAATTAAGAAAGATATTCTTTAGTGTCCATCAAGTTTAAACGCTCAGTGACTCTGTTATCAATAATCATATTATAAAAAAATGCTTTGTTTCAGTAAAAAATATTATTATATTAATTGCAGATTAATTCTTTCCACTTTAATTTAAAGCATAAATTCTACGGGAGCTAACAGAAAATTAGAAAGATACATATTACGTTATGACTAAAGGCTTTTATAATATTATGAGTGAATTATATGACTATCAAAATTTGAAGTTTTAAAATATTTTGATGAAGAAAATATAATAATAATTGCGTAAAATATTTAATTATTAAAAATTAAACTAATATTAAGATTGGCGAACCGACTGGTCGCCAAAAGTAGCTAGTAATACATAAGTACTGGTTTTCTGTACACTATAAAGCACATAACTCTCAGATGCGGACTCTAAAAATAAAATTTAGACCACTCACGGCGTTCACAGCCTTGCCGAAATTCCAAAGTTTTATGTAGTGATGGCAGAGCATTAGCACCTTATTAAACAGTAAGCAAGAAAGTCTTGGTGAAACCACTTCCGTTAGTTATGCTCTCGTATATGGAGTATACAAAAAGAAAGTACTGTAATCCTTCAAAAATTTTCCTCGAGATTGTGTCGAATTTCTACGTTCAATTTTCGAGAATTCGAAAAATAAAATTTTGGAATTAACTCTGTCTGTCGCTCTGTTTTGATTACTATTATTCAAAAACGCACTGTGCTAAATCAATGAAATTTCATATGTAATCTTAATACGAAATTTGCAGAATTCTATCAAAATGTGGACGAAATCCATCAAAAGGAAGTCCGTCCGTCTGTCTACCTGTCCATACGTATATGAACATAGCTAACAACTCAAACAAAAAGCTATATGGTTGAATGCTTATACAGATTTATTATCAGCATTTTATATGGTTTTTAAATTTTAAACAAAAGTATAAAAAGGGAAAAATCATTTGGTGTCTGTACATTTACATATAAATGAACATTATATCTCAAAATGGACTGATTGATTTAGATAAATGAAATTTAGAATTCATTCTTGTAAATAAAATTGTAGATCTGTGAGAAATTTTTGGATCCAGTTGGTGGAAGGGAAGGCATTCAAATTACATTTGCAGTTTGATTCTCTAAAATTACGATGCAGAAAATGCGTCATATTGCGGAATTTGGAGGAAGGGGCTCTCATGCTTGCAGGCTGAAGTAACTTTCGAGGATTTGCCGACTGCCTTCCTACACTACTTCACACCTGTAATGTGTTCAAAGCAAGAGAGAAAAAGTGATAGGTTGTTTAAGTATACAAAGAAATCAGGGGAAAACAATTTTCTTTAGTTTTACTGATTAAAATCAACCCCTTTAAATATATGCTACTAGCCGCCTATGGTGACCAGCTTGCTCACCAGGGTTGTTGATTTTTTAAATTATTAAACGATTAATATGATATGCGTTTTAAAAAATTTCAGTTTATTTGGCATGACTTAAAAACAAAACTTAAACTGAATCATTCTGCATCAAATTATCGAGGGCACAAATTAAAAGTGTATATAGTATGGAATATAAGCGGAAGTGAAAATCCTATTTCGGATTAATGATAAAAAAAAGTAATTTTTTATTTAAATTTTAATATTAGCAAAATCAAGTGATTGAAAATTTTGTTAGATGCGTTAGAATTCATAACATTTGCATTACTCTTAAAAAGTTTTTTGAAACCAAACCTAACATTAAAAGCATCGGAACATTGTAAATTAAATTTGAACAGTTTATTAAAAGTTAAAAAAAACTGCATAAAAATAAAATCGATAACATTAAAGAGAAAAATTTTTGAGTTTTAAGATAATGCAAAAACTCTTTTGGGAAATTTAATAGTGTTGGAAGTCATCTCTTTCCAGTAGGTTTGATAGATCCATAGTGATGATGATTAAGCTTATTTTCACTCTCGATTATTCAATTTTCCTATTAAAGTTTATTTCTTAATTTCTTTTACATCTTCTGACTGAATGAAGTGCTTGACAGCGAGCAGCATTTATAATATAATAATTTTATTTAATTAGCGAAATAAATTAAGTGCATCTGTGAAAAAGCTGAATAAAGCAGTCTGCTAGAACTTTCGTATATCGATATGTTTACATTTCAATGCCGCCATTCCATAATCCATAATCTATACTTATATAAAGCTCAATGTGTGTGTGTTTAGAAGTTTTATTTTAGAAGTTTTAAAATATTTTAATGAAGAAGCAATTAAAATGGGAGTTCCATAAAATATTTAATTATTAAAATTTTAACGTGAATTAAGATTGCCAAACTGGCTGGTCGCCAAAGGCGGCTAGTAAGTAATAAGAGCGATTTTTGTGCCACGTACGTTAGCGTTTTATATATATGATTCGTCAGGTTTCATTATAAGTCTATAGAAACCCATGTTTTTAAGATTTATCATAAGTCCTTCTAGAAATCTGATGAAACTTCAAAATTTGTCGTCTTTTATGATGTTTTTTCCAGCTGGAATGTGTTTATAACAGCTTTACGATTCTATGTATAGAGATAAATCTCAGAGTTAGTTTATTATGTTTTTATATAATTCAGTCTCCCAGCATTGCACACAGGTGTCGTCCTCGTCATCTGACCGCGGTTCAAAATTACGAGGTCCGTCCCAAAATAGCCCAAGTGTTGCTTCAAACTGGACGTTAATATAACTAAACCAAACCAAACCAACCCAGCATTGCACAATGCAAGTATAGCTGTGCAGTTTTTCTTATGGCACAATCTGTCACCGAACAACAAGAACAAAAATATACGCTTATTATTTAACATTATATTACTTTGTATATTATGTCATAATAATACAAGCAATAAATAAAAGAACAACGAATTTTAAAATAAAACGCATTAAGTGAGAATCACTTGCGAATGAATTGAAGCCATTTATTAGGTATGGTAGGATGTAGGTATTAGGATGGATGTGGGATTAAGATTTATGGATGTAGGTATTAGATAAATGACAGAGGTAATGTCGCTGTCATAAACATGTAACTGCAAATTGTCTGCCTTTTTATTTTCTCGTATATGTAGTTGTAGAGAAGGTATATAATAATTGTTTTAAATTCGAGATTTTGACGAATCTCGACGTTTCAGACCCCCCCGAGTACGGGAAATGCATTTTTAGAAAATGTCCATCTGTCTCTATGCGACAAAGATAACTCTAAAATGCTTTGAGCTAAACGGTTGAAATTTGGTAAACGGTCTTTACACCAAATTTGCAGATTTCTATAAAATTTTGAGCAAACTCCACTCAAAGGAAGTCTGTCTGCTCAGCTATTCGGATATAAGTTAACACGGTAACTACAAAACGAAGAGAGCAAGATAGATAAATTTCGTTACGCAGATTTAGCACCTTTAGTGTAGACATTTGCCAAATTTTGAACCAAATCCTACAAAGAATTGGCCATCTATCGGTCTATAATTTCAGAAACACGTAAACGCACTGATTCAAAAAACGCAATGACAAATATATCAAATTAGGTATGGGATTTTGTGGCTGCAAGTGCAGTTTTGTGTCAAAACTTTGTTTCAATCGAATGAGAAAAAAGTGTCTGTGGGACAAATTCGATTTACGGGTACGGTTAACTGCATGCCAGAGATTAATCGCTATAAAACTCGCTCAAGTGACACAACTGATTAAAAAAAATTGCTAAATTCAATCAGAAAGCTAATATTTCGTGACTATTATACATGAGTGCCATGCAAGGCGTTCTCTGAAATGACAAATTTATTAGAGAGTATGCGTGAAAGTTTTGGGAGACCGCTTCCTCCGATTTTTTTTTCCTTGCATGATGAGCAATAGATTTTAAAACAATATGCTCATGACGTATTTTGATGATTGATATGCGAATGAATTGGTTAAAACCATATTTTCGTGACGTATTTTCATGTTTGATATGCGAATGAATTAGTTAAAACAATATTCTTGTGGCGTATTCTGATGTTTGATATGCGAATGAATTGTCATTGCAGTAATGCACGTAAATCATAAATTCGTCACAAAAATTGAAACTTTTTACAAACATTATATAAATAAGGACCTTATTTTAAAAACACAACTTTTCGGCAATTTGGAAAGAAAACGTAAATTCATTAGCATCTGATTTAATATTTTCAAATTCCTTTCAATATTTAGGGTAAAATAATGAAATATTGCATATTGTGGCGATCGTACATAATGCCTTTATTGATCTCGCGTAATTCAGCCTTTATTGCAAATTATACATGATCAGTATTGCCACATTTAAATAAATATAATCAAATCCATTCGAAAGAACCAAAGTACGCACAGCTTTTAAAACTTTCTAATGCTGACCATTTTTAAAGAAGGTTGCCAATAAATATATCTATTTCATTAGTTTTCGTTAAACTATTAAATTCAAATATATGTACATATGAACAATTTCAAATTAAAGAGGGGAAAAAAAAGCGTAAAAGTTTTTTTATTTAATTATGGCAACACAGATCATGTTAAAAATAGAAAAAGTTAGAAGTTGAAGATCACTATTCAACCCCCTAACTTATAAGTACTTGCAGCTATTGAAAACCGTTTGGCACAGCAGTTGTTTCTCTTAATAAGATGTTAATTCGCCTAATTTAATTTAATTTTCTATCTTCAATCGTAAAGAAATTATGGGGAAATGAAAATTTCCCCTACCACCATATCCACCGCTTTTGAGCATTTACGAGTTCATCCAAGATTTTTAATCTCTTTATAGTATATCCCTAAAAGGTTAAAATCTCATCAAACTTATTTTAATTATCGTGTTAACCATTTAACATGCGAAAAACATTATATGCACAAAGTTAAATGAACTTTTGAATAAAGGAAGGTGTTTTGGTTCTAGTGGCCATGATTAGTCAAAATCTGCAGAAATTTTCCCTAAAATTTTCAGGAGAAATATTGCAAGATAAGTCTTCGTATAAAGAATCTACCGTAAGTCGGTCACGGCAAATGAAAAAGAGGACAAACAAATAAAGTAATAGAGAAAATATTTACCAAATAACAAATAAGCTGAGTGATTGCTGAAAACATTTGGACGGTTTAATGATGTCTCCATTTCTGCAACTTTTTCGCTCAAAACAAATATTAAAGCACAGCTTTTTCAAATACAGAATCCTAATATTCTTCTCTGCATAGAAGTTAATTTAAAATGAAATTTTTCGTATGTATGAAATATACAAAAAGAAATTTTTGTAATCATATATACTCCAAATTTTGACGAATTTTCATGTTTCAAACCACCCTGAGTCCGGTGAACATTTTTTTTCTTTTTACTTTCCCATATACGTAATATGGAGAAAGTATAGTAATAATAAAAAATTTCGAACTCGAGATTTCAAGGAATCTCCACGTTTTAGAGCACCCTGACTACAAAAACATTCTTGGAAAATGTCCATCTGTCTGCCTCTCTGTGACAAAGATGACTCAAAAATGATTTGATCTAGAGGAGTGACATTCAGTATTCGATTTTTATATCAAATTTTCAGAATTCTATCGTATTTTTAATAAAATCTTTTCAGAAGAAATCCGTCTGGTTGTTCGACTATTAAATTAACACGATAATTACAAAACGAAGAGAGCTTCTACACAGATAAAATTCAAAACACAGATTTAACATTTATAGTGTAGATATTTGTAAAAGTTTGAGTCAAGTTCAACAAAGGGTTCTCTCTGTCTGTCCGTCTGTACTTTCAGACACAAGTAAACGCAATTATTCAAACACGCAGAAGCTTAAATATATCAAATTTGGGAATTTCTGACTACAAGTGTAGTTTTGTGACAAATTTTTGTTTCAATCGGTTGAGAAAAACGTGTCTGAAACACAGATTCGATTTTTTGGTTATTATTAACTCATGGCATGGATTAATCGCCAAATAACTCGCCCAAAATGACATAGATCCAATTAAAATGTTGAATTCACGCCAAAAGTTAATATTTTGCAACTATTGTATGCCAATGCCACGTAAAGCTTTCTCTGATATGACAAGTTAATTAGAATGTATACGGAAGGTTTTGGGCTATTACTGTCGCTGTGATTATGCCTATCTGTAGTAGCGATAATTCAACAACGCTTGGAGCTCTACAGAGAAATTTGGTATGCGGTCTTTATACCAAAACTGTAGAATTTTATCAAAATTTGGGCGACATCCACTCCTAGGGAGCCATCTGCCCAAATACAAAAGATCACCAATAGTCAAATTCCTAATGGCGTTGTCCATCTGTCTGTACTGTCGCATGTACGCGAATAAGAAAACTCAAAAATGCAACCTGGATAGATGGAAACGGAAGTTTGGTACACAATTTTCACTTCTAATGAATATTTAAAAAAAAATAATCAAATTTTGAGTCAAATCTATCTAAGGGTTGGTACATAACGATGCATTCTTAATTACGAGAACGCGATACTTCAAAATATAACAACTGTAATAAATGTAATTTATACTGATTTACTATAATTGAAGTTTGGTATCAAACTTTGAATTCCCTTAGTCGTAAGAAAACGTGTTCAAATGCATGTTCAGATTTCTTCACTATTCTACGAAGCATAAAACGTTCATGCTCATGATTCTGAAAAAGAAAAAAAAAAAAAAAAAAAAAAAAAAATCGGAGCATTTGTGATGTTTTTATTTTTTTTCCAATTTCATGCGAAGGTACGAATATAACACTTTTATTAGATTGTATATAAGAAATTAAAGATCGCTAGTCGCTGTCTTTTTTTTAATTCAATTTCTTGAACCTTTTGTTTTAATTTATAAGTACAAAAATGAATGAATAATTTTTAAAGATTGTTCTTTTGATAAAGTATAACTTTCTGTTTTGATAAAAAAAATCACAATTTTTTTTAAAAAACTATATTAAGAGAAATAAATTGTTCTTTAGTCTAAGCTCAAAATATATTTAACCAGCTGTTTAGTAATCATAAATACTTGTTTAAAAATAACATAAAACTTGCTATATTTGCGACTTTATAGATAAATCTGAGACAATGCTCTTATTACGCAATTTATTAAGACGGCTGACCAATAAAACAATACAGAAAGACACACCTTATCTAACCGGAGTATAGGGGCAACGTTCCATACGAAAATAGCTTTCCTTATCAAGAAACTTTTCAGTTGACATCCAGAACAAATTAATGCCAGGGTCTCGGCATTTTTACAGAAGCAGGAAATTTACTAGTTATGATTTGTCTTCTCATAAGAGAAATTGATTTTTATAGGTATTAAAGAAAATCGGTATGTTGGCATTCTTAAAAAGAAGCGCTACGATGAAGTTTTGGATTACATAACGAGTTTGGAATATTAGAATTTTCTTGGAGAATTTGTTTTCAGCAGTAAGTGAATTTTCCATACTAAAAGCATTAGAAGCAGTAAATTATCCCGTACCTTTTGTTATTAAGTATGTAATCCGATGTAGATTCTAAGTTATCTTACAAAAATCAGCCGAAATAGTTCTAACCCAAAACCTTCTTGCCATACTCCATAAAATGTATTTGCGAATTGTTAACCGCATGCCATTGGCGCGTGATCTTTGGCGATAAATCGTTGGAATGATGTTAATATTCAATTACCAGAAAACTAAATATGTATTTTGGATGCTTTTTTCCCGACCGATAACCAACATATTATATAGAATTATCAAAAAATCCAAAACTAAATTTCATATGTGAGAATATATGAAATTTTAAATGCTTGGGAAAATAGAGACCGATAGATAAAGATTTGGTTCAAAATATAATGCGTATCTACACTTCCGATGTTAAATTTGTGTGTAGCAAATTTCATCTATCTAGCTTTCTTGTTTTGAATCTATCGAATTCACTTATAGACAGCCGGACAAACAGACCTCCTCTGAATAGATTTCGTTCAAAATTTGATAAAAATCTACGAATTTAGTATGATGACCGTATACTAAACTTCATCCATCTGGCTCAAAGCCTGTTTGAGTTATTGTGCTCAGAGATAGGCAGACATGATTTCAATAATTTGATTTTCGGAGAAAGAGACATCTGAAGCGAGAAAATTCAACAAAACCCAAGATTGAATATTAAGACGATTACTATGCATTCTCTAATACATTTCTCGTATAAGAAAAGGAAAATAAATAAATAACACTAGTCACCTTTGCCGACCAGTTTGTTCGTCAAGCTTATTGGGTCTTTAGGCTGTTAATTATTAAAATGGTAAACAATTCTTAAAAAAAAAAAAAAAAACATTTCACCATGTAATTTGATACGACTAAAACACATGAATTCAATTAAAATAGTTTTCTGCCAATTACAAAAGCCGAAGTGGAAATCCTACTACTGATGTAATGATTGGCAAAAGCACATGCTTGATTGTTTTAATGGAGATTTTGAATTTCATCATAACATTAAAAACACTGTCTCAGATAGTGTATAAATTGAAAGAAAAAATATTATTAAAGTTAAATGGAAATTTTTACAAAAATGAAATTTAAATAATTAAAAAGGTAATTTTTTAATTAAGATAATACAAAAAGCAATTTTATAAGATAATTATTTTAAAAGATATGAATATAAATTTCTATAGGCAGGTCATAACGATTATGGCTAGACTTAAAATTAATAAACGGGCACCAAAATTGAAAATTTTTATAGCGATTTCACGCTAAATATAATCGTGACAATTTTTTATTGCAATTTGAAAAGATGCTAATGAACATTTCTGGTATATATCCAAATTTGCAGACCTTTAGATAGGTTTTGAACGACTGGTACAATTTTGACGGGCTTAGCGAGAAACCTATTTTAATCTTAAGTTTTACGACGATTACTTATCTGGTAACGGTTAAGCCCATTTGTGCGCTTGATTAAATTTTTTCTTTGAAGCATATTTTTTTATATCTTTCTTCTGATTGAATGCCCCTCTTTGGTGATATGGCGAACCAAAATGTTCAATAAATGAAGCAATTTGAAATTTGTATGATATTTTGTTTATATTTGAATGGTGCCATTCGACAATTAGTTATAAGCTCTATTTCTGTGCCACGTGCGTTAGTGTTTTGTATATAGAGAGAATTTTTAACCTTTATCCTCAAAATGAAATCAGATGCATAACTACTAATCGAATATAAAAGTTATAATAATACAAGATTTAATACTTCGAGACACAAATCTGTTTATCAATAAATGTTGATTTGTATGTTGGCTCAGGTACTTTTCAAGACAAAAGGAAGGTCACTGCTGATTTTTCGAATTCCGAAAGTTAATTAAAATATCATTAAAACCAAGAAATTAATTCATATTTTTTCAGCTATTCTTCCAAAATTATTTCCTCACAAAAAATTATTTGTATGCTATCTTAAAACGTAGAAAAAAAAATCTTTCTAATGATACCGACTTTATTTTCGTTCTATTTTCTCTAATTTTAATAAACTATAAAATTTTAATTTTTGATATACACTATCTGTAACAATGCTTTCATTTTTATGGTGAAATTCAAACTAATTTTATTTTTCCATCAAGTCACTCAATCGCCTGCTTTAGGCAGAATTAAATTCAAGCTAAATATTTACTTTTCTTCTTTACTTTATTAATTCAGAAGTAGAATTTTATCGTTTTTCTATTATAATACTAGTCGCTTTTGACTACCAGCCGGTTCGCCAATATTAATGCTAGTTAAAATTTTCAATTAAATATTTTACGTACGTAACTTGGTCTCATAATAAGTTTTCAGCAAATTATTTTTAAATTTCAAATTTTAATAATCATATAATTCACTTATTTATTACTAGCCGCCTTTAGCTACCAGCCGGTTCGCCAATCTTAATGCTCGTCAAAATTTTGATAATTTTTATGTATTTCCTACTTGAATAGCTTCATCAAAATATTTTAAAACTTCACATTTTGATAGTCATATAATTCACTCATAATATTATAAAGGTCTTCAGTCATAAAGTAATATGTATCTCTCTAATTTTCTGTTAGCTTCCGTAGAATTTATGCTTTAAATTAAAGTGGAAATGATTAATCTGCAATTAATAAATTAATATTTTTTACTAAAACAAAGTTTTTAATAATATAATTACTGAAAATTTAAACCTTATGGGCACAAAAGAATATCTTTCTTAATTTATGTAATATCTCAAGAATTTGTCAACAAAATTTTCTCAGATTCATCATGAGCAAATCGATTAATTAACAATGTTAATCAACATCAAACACTAAGAAAATAAACCGAATCGTTTAGAATAATCGACCGAAAACAGGTTTAAAAAAACTACTTAAAAAACGATGTACTTAAAATTATAAGCATATACAAAAAATATATAAATAAAATAAATACAATTTAATTACAAAAGCATACAACTAACCTAAAAATAATTTAAATGAAGTCTGCATCCGTTGAAAATAGTTGTCAACAATCAGAACACAATGCGCATGCGTGAATTTCCAACACCAGTTATGGTAATGCAAATACGTGAATTTTTTATACGCCAGTTGGGGTAACGCTATGCAGATTAGAAATTTTTAATTTCCATTATTCTGTTTTATTTTAATTCAAAAGTACTTCAGAATGAATCTGAAAGGTCGGTCGATTGATTAACAATGTTTAATTTTAAATGCATCAAACATTATGAAAATAAACCGTTTGAAATAATCAGTCGAAAAATATTAAGCCTAACCTTATTAGCGTGGGGAAAAAACTGAAGCCATACTCATTTGGTGGTGGGGAAATGAGATTTTTTTTTGGCAGGAAAGTTAGTTTTTAATTAATAATTGAAACTCTAATTAAAAATTCAAAAAAAGGGACCCCAGGTGCACATTCCCGACTTTCATGGTATACATGTACCAAATTTGGTAGCTGTAAGTTAAACGATCTGACCTGTAGAGTGCCAACACACACACATTGAGCTTTATTATAAGTATAGATGTAGGCCTTAAACCGTTCTATTCATTGTACTACGCATCACTTTAATTTTTTATCGCCTCCTGTAAAATTCAGTTTTAAATTGAAATGGAAATGATTAAACTACAAGTAATATGAAAACATTTTTTATTGAAACCAAGCATGTAATTTTTAAATAAAATATGAGAACTAAAAGCAAAGTCGTTTGGCATTGAGGTTTTATGTGCACTACAGAATAATTTTTATAGTTTATAATATCTCAAAGATTCAACATATCAACTTCATGGATTCATTGTAAAATTCAGTTTTGAGTTTTATTTTTGAAAGGATTTAAATAATGTCAATAATATTATTTCATTTGGTCTATAAATAAACTTCAAAAAAATTATGAAGTTTAAATTTCAGATACTTCTTCAGGTCTAAGAAATCATATTCTGCAAAATATTTTTGGCGGTCCAACTTTTAAATAAATAAATAAAATTATGAATCGAATTCTGTAAAGGTTTATGAAATTGCAATGGTTAATAAGCCATTCATGATCTAATTATGCCTGGGATGTAGTAATGTATCCGTTTAAATTTTCTGCATAACGCTCTTTTCTCCAAGTTTTTATAAAAAGCCCAAGAGCGTTCCTTAAAAAGTATTAAAAAAAATATTAGTTGGCACAATGAAATGATTGTTAAGTTCTGTGTGAGGATTGCTTCTTAATCTAAAGCATGATTTTAAATAGTAAAATTCTTCACTGAAAATTTTTCCTCTTTCAGTAAACAAAAACTCGCTTTCATGTTAACTATTTGTCACATATATAATATTACATTTCTCCAAGAATTCATATACATGTTAGATAAATAATATCAACAATACCTTGAATTTCAATAAATAAGAACAAGGGGAAAAAAATTCTGAATAAAAGTTTTCTTCAAGTATTTAAAATAATTTATTTCAGTAATATTTTAACAATTTGTAATTTAAAAAATATTCTGCATATAAAATTTATAAATTTTTAATAAAATATTTTTTGATGATTGCATATTATAAAAATATAATCACTATTTCAGTAAACATAATTACAAAATATTAAAAATACATAAACAATTGTATTTTTACAAAAAAAGAGAGAGAGAGAGAAAAGAAACATACAAGAATATCTATAATACAGTCTTATTACTTATTCTGTAATATATAAATTAAGAGTGCAGTTTTTCCTTCCATTATACAGGAGAAATTTTTTAATCCTTTTTAATTGCAAGTACTTTTATGCATATGCATGGTTCATGATTACACTCACATTTAAAGGTTTAAATAAGACACAATATTATTCAAAAAGTAGAATTGTTAAAATAAAAATTCATAATAATGATTTTGGCACATCATTAGCAAATAAAAAAAAACATTAACATAGCTTTAAAAAAATGTCTAACAATTGCTTCAACATTTAACAAATTAGCTCCGAAGCATTCACACACAAAAATAAATATTGCCTAAAACCAAATTATCTATGGAAACTTATCAATATAATAATAATGATAAAAGCTAATTTAAATATATTTGAAAAATTTAAAAGCGATTAGTCTTGAAAATGAAATTTGAAGTTATTTTACTGTGAAAGCCCCTACATTCTTTTAGCGTAAATGAGGGACTTTTTTTTTGTAATTAAACCTTCCTATTATTTTCTATGATAGCATGATAGCAAATACTATTTAAAAATGCCATTATCAGCAAAATTTTTAAAAGTGATTATAGTTACAATTATGCCAGTAATCCATATATAATATGCTTATTTTGTAACACAGATAAATATAGATTATGATTATAATGCATATTTTATTAAGCATCAATAAAACTCTTAATATAATGTAAGGTTGAAATGTCATTTAAAATATTTAATCTATAATTAAACATCCAAATTCTCACTTAATAACTTCCTTCTAAATAACATCTTTTCACATATAAACATTAATATATAACATTGTTTTTATTTAATTTAAAAAGATAACATAGTAATAATCAACAGTTAATAATAAAGCTCTTCTTCAAGCTCAACCTTCAACAATTAGACTAATAATAATGATACAGAAAAATAAAGAATAAAAGTGCTAAAATTTATCATTGATTCCCTCCTTAATTTTTCAAATATGAATTCGAAAGAAAATTTCTGCATGCAGATCCAATTCATATTAAATTTTTTTTACACTTTAGAATTTTCTTGCAACATGGTGAATTATTATAGTTGAGATATTTAAAAAAAAAAAAGATTTTTGGTGCAGTACCTTTGTATTAATTATTATTAATTAAAATAATTATTGCCAAATCCAAATGTTGTAATCAATTTTTCATCATTGTGGCAACTGCCAAAATGACCACAAATATAGCAAACTTGAATTTAATTAGCCACACACGATAGTTACAGTGGCTCAAACAATTGAGAGTACACCTTACTTTTACATGATAAATCTAACTTACAATATAAATAACACATTACTGAAAAGTGAAAACATGTTTTTGGTTTTTCACATGATAAATGGTTCAATTTAAAGTAAAAATAAAAAACAATCAATAAAAAAACTTCTAAACTGAAAAGTTTCAGAAGAATTTTAAATACACATTGGCAGATTTTTGCCTAAAAAAACTGAGAATACACCAATAAATTTCTGTAATATCTTGCATAGAAAGAAAGTGTCAATACTTATTTGCATGTCTTTTGGCTTTTATAATTGCCTCTCAATATCATAGTACCGATTTGACCAACTTTTGGATGGTATCTGAAGATATTTTACCCCATTCTTCTTGCAACGCTTGTTTTAAGTGGGTTTTGCTTCTAATTTTGTGTTTTTGGACCGCTGTTTTGAGTGAGGCCCACAGATATTCATTGACAATGATGTCGGGAGACTGTGGTAGTGTATGTAACTGATGTTTACAATTTAAAGGACACCACATTTTGACATTATGTAGAGTGTATTTAGGATAGTTATTCTGCAGCAAAATGAAATTTTAAATCTGTATTCAATTTTTAGCACTCTCCTTTTTATTGCTACGATATGGTTCATCCAACTTGTAAAGAATTTCTCAAATCATACGCAATATAAAAAACAATATAAACAAAAGTCATATACAGTCATCAAATATAAGAAAAAGTCATGTAAAAAAGTTTCTCTAATAGAATATGGGAAAATATCACTTTTAATATGGATGTAAGTAATGTTTTCATAAGTCATAAAACACTTGTTTTATACAATTAAATCTCACAAAATTTTCACAACAAATCTTGAATACAGGTAACACAGTAATGATATAACTTGTTGAAACATTCCTTTAGTTTCAAAGACAGAATCAACTGTTAAAATGTATTATATAAAAACATTTTTTAAAAAAAATATAATTCTCAGATTTAGATTCAAAATTAATAATAATACAACAAATCAATGTAAAAGTATATTCAAGCACTTAAAATCAACAAAACTTCATTTATAAAAAAATTTAAGAAAAGAATTAATTAGTATATTATTTAGCAAATGTGAAAATACTTTCGATCAATATGCATATATAATCAAGCAAATAGGTCTTTAATAATGTTTTGCCTTTCTACAACATGTTTGAAAAATATTAAAATTAACTTTTTCACTATGAACCTGGCTGTGAAAATTCTATATTAAAGGACTGTTTTGCACTGACTGAAAAGGGGGGAGCGCTAGAAAAGACAACTTTATTAAATTCCTAAGAGTTTTAAACTTTTTGTAATGGTGCTATGGGTCCTTTTTTCCCCCACTTTAATTACTACAGTATACTGAAGCAAGAGCAGATTACACTCTGATGCAAGACCTTATTGTGAATAATTGGTTCAATAAGTTAAAAGTTAACCTTGAATATATGCATTGCCAAATCTAATCAGGTTTTTTTTTTAAAACATTGATATTATATTTTGTAGTGCTACCATTCTATTGACTTGGAGTGGAATGACTTTTAGTTAGGCATTTGCATAATAAGTTTTTGTCTTGATCAAACTTTTACACATTTCATCTTTTCTGTTAAACAATTTTGAAGATATTTAACACAAATCAGAAACTTTTAGAATAGCATGATTTTTGCATTTTAATGGATTGCAACTCATCACAAAGGAGTTTGTTATAAAAAAAAAAATGCTAAAATCGAACAGAAAACAAAATATGATTTTCAATATTGCTTTAAATTAAGATACTTTTCTTTTAAGGTGAAGATGAAGGGAAAAAATTAGTGCATGCATTAGATTCTATTTTATATACATTTCAAGTAATTTTTTTTTTTAATAAATTGGAGCTGATTACAAATTATCGGAATCATTTACAAGATCTTTAATTTATGAAAAAAGTACAAAAGTAAAATTTCCAAATAAATAGGAATTTATATAATGCTAAATGCATGAAAGAATAAAACATTATTAAATAAAATACAAAAGCAATTATTTGTGAATAAATAAGGTAAGAGTTACAAGACTATGACAAAATACTAATTTTTAAACAGCAACAATTGTCTCTCTGAAACTTTCAAAGACTCTCTAATAAGAACCATACTCTTCTTCAGGTATACAATTATGGAAATTCAGTAAAGATGTATATGTCTTATACAAAATTGTAAACAATAGATATACAATACACGTATTTCATAACTATCAAATATTTAACATGAATTTATCATTTCCCCCTCCCCCTAAATCTGTTACACAAATAAGTATTTTAGATATTTTTCCTGACAAACTAAAAATAAAATTTGAACTAATGTAGTCACAAAATCATATACTGAATTTAATCAAGACATTTATAACTTATTACTTTTCATGTAGGCGTAAGTACAGATAGTCAATACTCTGACAGATTTGGTTCAAAATTTGATAAGAATTTACAGTTTAGATGCTAAATCTGTATCTATTTCATCAATCTAGGTCTTTATGCACTGTAGTAGTTTACTTGTATGTGAACAGCCAGGCTTTTCAAAATAAATTTTGTTAATTGATCAACAGTTCATCACTAAATTTCGTCCATCTAAAAGCACTTTTTGTTCACAGACAGACATAATTCTAAAAATTGGTTTTTTATGCTCAGGGAAGTCTGAAATGCAAAAATTCAGCAAAATTTTAAGTCCCATTTTTTTTTTTTTTTAACAATTGTGATATTTTCTCTATATATGAGAAAACAAAAATGAAACATAAATTTAAAAATATTTTGGTAAATAATTTAATACTTTTTTTGGCAATAAAATATTAAATATGTAAAAAATCATAATGGTAACATAAAGTATCATTTGATGAAAATATTGTGCCATTCTGTTTCGATTTTAAAGATTTGAGGAAATAAGCATCTATCTTATTTTTAGATTCGTCAAATATATAAAGAATCTTAATAATCACTTAAAGTATCATTTGACAAAAACATTGTGCTATTTCTGTTTTGACTTTAAAGAAAAGTTTGAGGAAATAGACATCTGTCTTATTTCCCAGATTCTTCAAAACTTTTTATTTTCTTAATATTAATGACTAAAATCCAAAACTTTTAATTATCTTAAATGATATATCCCTTGAAAATATTATTTAACTATTTTCATTTGTAACTAAATACGAATAAAAAACAAACAAACACACACACAAAAAAAACAGGCATTGTAAGTTCTTATTTGGGCATGTTCTATTACTCCTAGCAGTAAACAACAACAAAAAATCTTTTAGTAAAGACATTATATTAACGATAGGAATTAAAACTTGAATTTAAAAAAAATACTACTAACGGTGATCAATTTGGCCACATTTGTGTGTACTGAAATAGCCTTAATTTTTTTTTTCAATATCTCTGGTTATTTCCAACCAGTTTGGTTAAATTTTTATCGCTAGTAATTTTTTATTATTCAAAATCATTTGAAAAACAAAACAGTGGAACTTGCAATTGGTAAATTCATTGATTATTTCAATATAAATATCTAGACGGCTCCTATTTATGCAAATAAAGTTTGGATAGTTTTGAAATGGAAATTCATCCAAATTAAATGACATATTTACCCTAAATTTAGCTTTTATAAATTACCGAAGTGTCCAGATATCTTTTTGACAATCTGTTACATAACTATTCTAAAAAGATTTCTTTCTTACCACAGATCTATACAGTCTTTCTTCAAATAGCATTGTATAATGGTTTTACATATTAGTGATGAGGAGAAATTGCTATTACTCCTATTACTATTTAATAACAATAAATAATATGTAGTCTCTAAATCAGTCAAAAAGCACCACATATCTTAGTTTTCGTTGATTTACAACACAAGCAACTACTTCTTTTGAAAAGTGACAATAGCACTTTCTAAATAGGTATTTTCAGCTTTCACTCAAAATTTAACAGAAAATTTAATTGTAAGAAAAATAATATTTTTTCTTTATATTTTCTTAATTATTCAGAACAGTGTAAGTACAAATTTGAAAAATTATTCTCTAAGCAATCTTATAAATAAGAATGTTAATTAATTTAGAAATTTATATTTAAAAACAGGAATGTGGCATTCATATTCTTTTTATACAATATTTTAAAAAAAATTGTATGTTTAAAAAAATGAACAATGCACAATCATGTCTCACAACATTCAACATGTTTCAAGTCAAAATTCTGGCTCGGAATAAATTCTGAAAGAAAACATATAATGAAAACACATACATGTTTTAAAGTTAAGGGTATAAGTTAAATATAATAAAACTTAATTTTCGTTAAGTTGTCGGTTTATGATAGTCAACTTCAATCTTTAATATCAAAGTAAACAAAATAATTGAACAAAAATGAAAAATAAATGGGTCTGATTAACCTTTCTTTAAATAAATAATAAAAAAATGATAATTAGTAGAAAACATTTATGTAGATAATTTTTGATCAAATCAACAAAATTATGTTTCAAAATTGCACTTTTTTGTTTACTTTTCTCTGCAAGTATTACCATGAAAAGTCAGAGACAACCTTCTGATTATTTTACAAATGGTTGATTTGAAATTAGTAGTAAGATATATATTATCTTTTCAATTTGACTAGAGATTAGGAAGAGAATGTATATTATATAAAATCTGAAATAAAAAAAAGTCTACTTTAAAAACTATAAACAGCAGTTTTAGTAAGATTTTTTTTAAAGACATACTTCTTTCTTACTTCTGTTAAAATGTATTAAACCTGTTGTGTTCATTTCAACAAAAGCAATTTGTTTGCAGCCATCTTCAGATTCTCGAGTCACTTGTTTACTATTAACAAAAGTCATCATTGTTGCCAAATCATATTTAGTATAATATTCTGAAATTACAGATACCAAATCTTGACAAAGCCAAGTGCCTTTAACATGATTTTTCCAAGACTGATGATCAGGAAGGCTGGAATGGACTACAAACATATCTGAAGAAAGAGGGTACTTTGATTTCACTTTTTTATCTTTATTAAATTTTGGATTTGGAATAAGTTTGACATCCGTGGAATTTTGCTTTTCTATGTTTTTACATGTATTATCAATAACATCTGTTTCATCAGAATTCTCAATTACTCCATAATCCAGAAGCTTTCCTCGACAAGCTTGGAAGAAAAATATTTTTGGCTTATTAATTAACAATTCACAGTTTTTATTGTCAAACATGCTACATATTTCTCTTTTATAAACTTTCATACTGTCAGTACCTAAAATATAATCAAGATTTTCTTCCTGCCCTCCGTGAGAGAGTATGTAAACTATGCAAGAATCAACATTCCTAAATTCTGACTTTCTTGAGAATTCCCTCAAAAGATATATAATTTCCTCTCCTTCTTTGTCCCACTCGATTTGAACATCATAATTAAGTTCTTTAAAAAGATTCTTCAATGCAGAAGCATCAACTTCACAGCCTAATCTATCATCTTCTACTTCGAATTTTTTATTTATAATAATTAAACAATAACCAAGAGGCTTGGAATCCATTTTGTAATAAATAGGATATATTTCATTATCTGCTTCCTTTTGAAGAACATCTGCTATTTCATTACATTTAGCATCTTTAAGCACTTTTATAAAATCCGAGAAGGCGTTTGGCCCACGAGTGCATAGTTCATCACAAAAATTTCTCTCAGCATACTGACCAAAAATGTCATCAAACATAGCCTTTGTAAAAATTTTGTATTTTTTAACCAAGCATTTAAGTTTGTCACAAGAAACTATTTGGGATAAAACAGGTTTATACTTATGAATAATTTCTCGCTTCTTCGGATCCATGATTTAAAGCAGTAATGTACAATGTAAAACTGAATTTCTCAAACTGATTGGTTGCAAATAATAAAAAGACATGGATATCTTTTACATTGTTATGTGGCATCCACTGTCCAGAAATCAAATCGATTGATCGAATGGAGCTTAAAGATGTTTAGTTACGAAGCCGTCAATCGTTGTTCTTAGCTTTTGCCGGGTTAATAAGTTCATACCACAAAAGTAGCTTTAACTGTATCTGATGCCACCAAGTGTCATCCCCATCAAATGAAATGGGTGAAATAAAGAAACATGCTTGTTTACCTTTAGTAACACGGATACAATTTTTTTTTTTTTTTTTTTGCTTAAATGCTTTGCTTTTAAGTGCACCCTAAGTGGTTAGAATGATATTTTTTTAAATGTTAAATCGGATTGAAGAAATAATGACATTTTAAATCTGTTTAGCAATATCTTAAAATTTTCTATACGGAAATACGTGTGCTTCGAATTCAATTTCAATTAACTGCGTGATGTACCGATCTGGAATTAATTGATTTATCGGCACATCTTTAATATGATATAACAAATTTTATATAGGATTGTGAAATACAAAATTCTGTCTTGCATTCTTGCATTTACGTATTATCTACCATGTTATCCATCTTATATAAATCGATATTTATTTTGTTGTGTGTCTCGGTTTTAAGTTTAAATCCCAACGAACCATGACAATAGCATTACTTCATATTCTAATGCATTCTTATTTCAAAAACTATCAAATTTCTATGACCCTGGCACAGATCTAGATCTATACAAATTTACTTGGCAGCTGTCGTAATGCCAAGACAGCCAATTGAAATTCAGAAACTGTGAAATGTGATGCGGCTTTTTCGGTTTCATCGATAGATTTGTTTACATTGAGTAAGATAGCGGTTCTGTAGTTTCCCATGTTTTGAAGTTGCTTATTTTACAGCGGTCTTCCAAGGATGCTTTTCAAAAACAAGTTATTCAACGTTTAAAAGTAAATATATTTTTTAAAACTCGTTCTTCACTTAGATGTGTTTCGGAATTACTTAATTTTCTGCTTTTTTGAATCAGTATATTCTTTTGGGGTTATAGTTCTTTGACCTTTCGATACGATTTCAATTAAATTTAGAGGTATTTGAGTTAAAAACCCGAATCAATAATTTCTTACATCACGATCGTATAAAGGGCTTTAAAGTTCCATTTATCTCTTTATAGGTAAGGATTTTTTTTAACCCGACAAGTTGAAATTTGATTCATCCAAAACCATTCAAAAACATACTTAGTGCATACATAGAAGAAACGAGATTTTTTAGTTTAATTCCATATACTTTCAACAATATTTTTTATAATGGATGAAATTATATTTCATTTTTTATAGTAATATCTCTTTTTAATAAACTTGCATTATTTCATTAGAATTATATTAATTTTATGGTGTTTTAATTTATTCTATTTTTTATTATGTAATTTTTAAATTAAAATTTGATTAGATAATTTTTTTATTTTACCCGCCAATTTTTCATTAAATGATTTTATTCAATGTTTATATATATATATATATATATATATATATATATATATATATATATATATAATTTCAAAATATATTAAAGTTTTTAAATTTTTATTAACTAACCTATGCTTCTTTCTTTACATGTCTATTTATGTTTAATATAACTACTGATTGGAACTAGTAAGTTGTAAATTAATAATAAGAATAAGTAAAATAAGAAGATGTAAAATTAAAATCTTTAACCTTACTAGCCTACTTATTTCTTCAATACATTTCTGTTTATATTCTTATAAACATATTTGTATATGTATTTTAATAAAAATGAAATGGGAGCAATGCTAAAATTTTTTCTTGATATAAGCCTTTTATTTTGCAAAAAAAAAAAGCCAATTTAATTTCTTTTTTTATTTATATTACATATTTTCATGATAAAAAAAATTGTCTCTTATTTTAAAAGAAACTGCAATATTTGTTGCTAAATGTGCAACTGCTAATTCACTGCTCATTTTGTATGTTGTATCAAAGATGCTTCTTAAAGTGCTGTTGAAATGACTTTCTCTCATTTTCCAATAATAGGAAAGACTAAGTTTCAGACATCAAACAGAACAATTAAATTTCTGACCTTTCTTGAATTGAATTTCTAATCTACTTCTTCCATCACTAAATATGACAATAAATAACCTGAAATGATCTAAGTGATATCCTTCTAAGATCTGATATTAATCTCTGACAGTGGTTATCTCTTTATAAGTTACTAATGAGGTAAATTAGTTAGCTGATATATAAATCAATACTAGCATTTTTTATGTTTCAGCTACTCTTAACAATTAAGAAATAGGAACCATAATGAAACATTACTGTATATGAATATAATATAAGGTATTCAAAAAAAGTAAGTTTTTTGGCCAATTAAAATAACAGAATTAAATTAAAACAGAATATATTTTATTTGAGATATATTTCTTGAATTTTATTTGAATATAATTGCCATCACAGTTGTGACACTTCTCTTAGTGTGCTTTCTTGTTTTGTTTTCTCTTGTTGAAGAGAGATATAGTCTGTGATAACAATAAATTCTTTGACAGTAAAAATCTAAAGGACTGTTTAAACCAAAATCATATCGTATCCTAAAGCCACTTATCAGAAAAAGAAAAAAAATTTAAAAAAAAAAAAAAAAAAACCTAGGAAAATTAAAAGGTATGGTTCAGATTGTGAGGAGAATAAGGGAGCATTTCCCAACTAAATGAGTCATTTCTGGGAATGAATCAATGTAGTTACCTTGCCTTGTATAGATGCAATGAGTATTGATTTTTTAAAAACATTATCTCAACATTTGAAACATTTACATTGTTATTTTCTATTGTAAACTTTCTGAAACCTGTGTCTTGCAGATAGTTTGAATGTCTTTGCATGCATTTCTGACCATTGCAGTGCAGCTATATGTAAATTGCTAATGGAATTTATCTTCTGTTTCATCCATGTAGATTCCAACTGATATATCTAAATATTTACATATTTTTTTCTTTCATATTATTCAATATTTCATGGAAAAAAGTTGTAAAAAAACAAATCTTAACATTAAAAGTGTCATTAATTTTAAATAATAATAATTTTTTATTGAGTTTCTTTTATTAACCATTGATATTTTTTCGTACTTTTGGCTTTCATTTTTTTTTTTCTACTAAAAAATTGTTGGTAAAAAATGTTTAAAAGAAATGTTCAAATAGATTACTTGAAGTAATTTATATCTATATAAAACTTATTATTCAGTTTAAAAAAATGTTTTGTTTCAATTTTACTGTTTTGTTTTAATATTTTAAATTTACAATATATGAGTTCAGTTGTGTGTTATTATATGTGTTTATTTGTATATATATATTATTCTAGTTTGTTCAAATTGATCTACTTCTTTTGTTTTGTTTTTTATTCAATTATTGTTAAGGAAATATTTCATATAAAATTTAAAAAAATTTTTAATTATGTTTTCATCTGCTAGGTTTGTTTGTTGATAATGCACAAGAAAATAAATAATGTTCAGTTCTAAATAATATCTCTTAATTTTAATGAAATTGAGTAGCGATTCAAACTTGAGTTTGGTTGAGGTTGGATTTTTTTTTCTTCCATTCATAAACTTTATAATTTTTAATACAGATTTGTTATATATTCATTTTTATATCTTATTCACTAGTGTTTTTAAATTTTATCTTTTATTTCTCTAAAAATTTTTGTCAATTTTTTCTGCTTTTTTTTTTTAATCTGAAATTTATTTTTCTTTTTTAGGTGTGATAGTAAAAAATAACAGTTTTAACACACACATCATGGATTATTCAAAGGGTACATTTACACTAATTGATTATGTAATTTTTGCATTAATGCTTGTTTTTTCTGCAAGTGTTGGTGTCTATTATCATTTTGCTGGAGGTCGGCAAAAAACAAGCAAAGAATATTTCCTGGCGAATAAAAATATGCCTATTATTCCAGTTGCTTTTTCTCTAATGGCAAGTTTTATGTCTGCAATTACCATTCTTGGTTTAGCAGCTGAGAATTATATGAATGGAAGCCAGTTTGTAATAATAAATATTGCATATATAATTGGAACACCCATAGCTGCTTATGTCTTTCTACCAGTATTTTATCAAATGCAAGCTACAAGTGCTTTTGAGGTATGTATTTTTATGTTTAGAGCAACTTCTCATATATTTATAATGTCTTCAGAAAACATTTTATTAATTCTTATTGACAGAAATTAACTAACAATATTGTTACTATATTTTCACAACATTGCCTGGTATTCAAAATATAGTTATTTAAAATACTTTAAAATCAATATTATAAAAGTGTAATAGAAACATCTTTTGACAATAGAGATTTTCTCTCTGGCTAACTTTAACTATCCAATTTCACATTTGTCTTCTTCAAAATTAAATCCCCATTGCAACCAATCCAAGAATTCATCATTTGTTTATTTGAAAACTAGCCACCTTAGATAAACCAACTGATACATTGTCAATGGTGGTTGAGTTTAATTTAAATTAAATCTCTTGGGCATAATTTTATGTTCTTGGCTCTCTCAACAAAGGAATTTCCCAAATGATTTGAATCACTATACATCATAGTTCCATTAAATATTTAAGGGTCTGGGTAATCCATTCTTTCACATTAATGTAATTTCATCCTCTGATTCTGTTTTCAAACTTATCAAATAATTAGCAGAATGCAGAAAGCTTCTTTCCTTTGCTTTCAATAGTGAAAGATAATCATATGATTAAATATTTGATGAAATTATGAAAACTATCTGAACTTTATTGCAACAATGAAATTTACTGTTGAAGATCACGCTAAAAATATATTTTTAAAAATTGTCAAAATTTATGAAAGTTTTATGGAAATTAAATAATTATATTAAAAAGACAACTTTTTAAAATGTTTTAAAAAATCAAATTTGTGTTATGATATTTCCAGAGATTATGGTGGCTATATATATATATATATATATATATATATATATATATATATATATATAATATAATATAAGTTTTTCTTTCTGCAAATTTCTAAATTCTAATTCCAATTTTATATATATATAAAAAAAATCACTTAAAGATGTCTACTCCTCTTTTTAAAAGCATATATTGTTCAAGGTCAAATAATGTGTCTTGTTTTACTGATACATGTTTTTTAATACATAAATATATAAATGCATGGAAAACTTAAGCCACTGATTTTATATTTTAAAGTAAATTTAAT
>JAPMOR010110724.1:0-18229 GCA_026543865.1 Argiope aurantia | reverse complement strand
TTTTTTTTACTTATTTCCTGATTAGAATTTTGGAATTTTATACATTTTAGTATTATCTATAATAATACAGTATTTTGATATTTTCAAAATTTAATTATGAGCTAAATGATTAATTTGGATTTCATATCAGTGATGGTGCTACCTGATCGGATCAATTTTTTCTCAAATTTTTCACTAAGATTTTGCAACATTTATGATAAGGAATTTTAAATTAAAATCTTAAAAGTGGAAAATAATTAAAATAAAAAAATGCTATTTTATAGTACATTATCTTTTTAAAACTGATATAGTTAAAATTAATTTTTGCTCAATTTTTCTATGCTTCAATAAATTATGAAAAAATATATCTTTCAGTTCGAATGATATATTTTTGAAAAATATATAATAGAAGTTGCCTCATTAAATAGTGAGTTAAAAATATCCAAAATGTCAGAATTCCATATATTATTTTTAAAAAATGCATTCAATTTTTATAAATTGAAGGGAAAAAGTACAATTCATATGTAGTAGGAAGATCATAGGGCAAAAGAAAACTTTTGATTTGTTATATCCTTTAAATAGTACAAAACAATAAATAACAACTGTTTAAGAAATAAAAAAATTGGATCCATGTTTTCTGTCTGCTAATCTTGCTTTTTTTTTGTTATTAAATTCTGCATTTATTATTCTTATTCTTGTAGTTAATTATATAATTAGTATTATAATCTACTATTAGTGCTATATTTTTTAGTGAAGTAATGTTTTTCATTGTAGTTAAAACTCAATTTTGTGTATCCATTTTAGAAATAACCTGTTAAATCTGTCTAATAGATCTTAGTTATTTCATTTTAAAAAGTTTTCATTTTAAGATTACCTTGCATTTTAAGAATTCTACTGATTTATCCTGAAAGTTAACAAGTTTCTGGAAAATAAGTATAAAAATGATTGAAAATATTTTTCTTTTCAGGTTATATACATGTCTATTGTTTTATATGCTCCAGCACTCACTCTGAGTGCTGTTACAGGCCTATCGAAATGGACTTCAGTAATGTCCATTGGAGTTGTTTGCACATTTTACTGTACAATAGTAAGTAGCATTTTTTTAAATGCCTTTTCTGTTTTTCTAAACACTTCCAAACATTGGTTTCCAGTCTTATTAAAATTTGCAACTTATTTTCTAAGGTACTAGAATGAAATAATTTGTGTTATAGATCTTGTGAAATTTGTATTGGTTTTGTATTTTTTACGTTATTATATCTATTATTTCATTAAAGGAAAAGCTAACTTATTTAGCCAATTTATTTTTATTGATACCTGAATAAGCAAATTTTAACTAAAATCATTTAGCGATGTATCTCTATCATTAAATTTTATGAATTATAAATAGGTTGTCTGAACTTCTATGGTAATAACATGTTTTTTTGAACAAAACTAACAAAAAGCTAAATTCTCATTAAGATTTGTATTAAAATTGTACTGTTTATTGTGAAACTTTTATTTAATTTACTGAATGAAAAGGCTTTACTAGTATTTATACAAAATTAGAATTTTTTTTTTAAATTTAACTTTTCCTTTCTTTCTCTATTTTTTTTTTATGGTTTTAAAATTCTACTTGAGCTTTATATTTCATTTTTTTGAAAACACACCTTTTGCTTTTCAGATAAGCATCTTTTGAAGATTCATAAATTCATGTGGATCAGTATGATTTTATGTTAAAAATATATTGTTCCTTTCTTTTATTTCAATATGTACATATTTAAATAGCTATTAGGACCATATATAAACTTAATAAATCTAATGCTTGAGCTTTTCGTACCATATATAAACTTAATAAATCTAATGCTTAAAGTAACATAGTGAAGGTAAGTGGCCAAAATATTTTTTTTTTCACATCTAATAGTCATGAGTATCATGATCATGGTAAAAAGCACCCAATATATGGTATTTTCCCCACTGATTGTTGCCTTAAAACTGAAGCTAGGAGTTTCTGTGCAATCCCCTTCAAATATTTCTGATATATATGAAGGACTGAATTCAAGCATCATTTTTACTAATAACTTTTATAATAACATTTTACATATTTAAAATAATATTCTTTCAAATTGAGTAAAATGTGTTTTTTTCCCTTTGATATTACTCATTACAAAATCTGATGCAAATAATTTTCTTATTTATCAGAGTTATCTTATTTATTAATTTAAAAAAACATTTGCATATAAAATCAAATATATGGATTATCTCTGAACTCTGCTAATAAATAAGAGGGATAGTAATTCATATAATGTAAAATTGTTTTAAATATGAAACCAAAACTGCAATTCATTTATTTCTTCAGAAAATACGTCTATTCTTCAATAGATTTACAAAGAATCAAAGCAAGCTTTATTAATTGTTTATTTATTTCTAGTTATTAATGTATTCTAAAATTGTCATCTCTGAAATTGTTTCTTAATTGATACTGACAAAATCATTTACAATTTTTTTAAAATTGATATGAAATTATTTTCTTTGTCTTAATAGTACAAAATGCCCAGCAGCATTGTTCTTATATCTTAATGATATTATATGTCATTCAGAATATCAAATTGCAAATTCAATTTAATACCTTCTGCAAAGACAGTATGGACAGCAGTTTTTGTGGATACACATTCCAACAAATCACCAGACATGTTATATGGTAGAATTCTGATGCAATTGTTTGAGAGAAAACCTAAAAAATTAATACCAGAGAACTTTAAAAGCCTATCCAGAAATTCACAATGTTTAATTCTCAAACTGTGAGGAGTTATTAAAATTTTTAATTGAGGTGAAATTTGTTGATTTTTTATCATGCATAAATTAAGTATTCATTTGCATTCTTTCAATATTTTGTGCACTAGATTTGAAAGCATTTTTGTGAAGAAAATATATTGCACAATCATTCATGTGTCTGATATGCAACAAAATATCAAGATGTTATTTCTAAAGCATCTAAATTATCCTTATTTTTCCTACTGAATAAATGAATTGTGACCTTGATTTCTTATACTAAAATCCTCTGTCAAATGTTTTATCACTTCATTCATTCATTTATTTTTTTATAAAGTTCAGAAATAACTAATATGCTTTGTATTGAAAGTTCAACAAATTGTGCCATTTTATATTTTTATAGGGTGGCATGAAAGCTGTTCTTTGGACTGATTTGTTCCAGTCATTGTTAATGTTTTCTGCTGTTTTTGCTGTCATTGCCAAAGGAACAATAGATGTTGGAGGTTTTTCTGAAGTTTGGAGGCTTGCAGACGAAGGGAAAAGAATTGAGTTTTTTAAGTAAGTAAGATGAAATTACCCATTTTCGACATTTATATCTATCAAATATATATTATTTTTAAAGCATGTACTTTAGTTCTCCATAACAAAGAAGACTCATTGCAGTTTTGATCCAGATCCAACTAAACGACACACTGTATGGACTCTGGCTGTAGGAGGAATATTCACATATGTGTCAGTTTATGCAGTAAATCAGGCTCAAGTTCAGCGACTTCTTACAGTTAAAAGCTTGAAAGAATCGCAAATGTTAGTGAGTATTGTTTCATTAGATCTTTATTTGCTTTGATGTTGTGTTGCATAAATATAAATTTTCCTGTTTGTGTATTGTGTTTAAATATAAATAATTTAACTTAAAAAAAGTTGCATTTTTTTCTGCCTTTTAGCAAAAATGTTCTCATTAAAATTTATAAAATTTTGATAATAAAGTAGATCTAATTATTGTGTTGGTTCTTGAAGTTCAATTTATTTATTGGGAGTTCTTGCTAAATAATATGTTTAGGAAAATTAGACTTTCTTTTAAAGTAAATTCTATTCTTTTGATTTTCAGAGACTTTCTGTTTCTGTTATTAAAAAGAAAATGACAATGAACATTTTCCATTATGCTTCTTACATTGCTCAATCTATAATGTCAGACATATTTCATGTTACTATTGATCCACTTAAAACTGTGTGAATACAGATTAAATAATTCATGTATACTTAACTTTACACATTTAATGTTAAAACATGCATTATTTTGATCTTGAAATTCTATTGGTTCATATGTTATTAATTTATTCATGTGGAAATAAGTGATACTATCTTCTTGCAAGAATTATCCAAATATCTGAAGAGTTTTCAGAGTTTGACAATTGTAAAATTGATTGCTCCAGAACTCCGGTAATGGAAGACATAGAACTTTCCTGAAATCTAGTGTGGAAAGCTAAGTATTTGAAACTTGGTCAACTGTGGATATCTGTTCTTCAATTCTGAATGATCAAATAATGGTATATTGTGTCATAGTGTGCTCAATTAGAAGATTCTAATATCATTCTGGTCTCCTCACACCAAACACACATTGAAAAAATTTGGGCTTTTGGGCCAAATAGCTCCATATTTGAAACCCAATTCTGCTAAAGATCAACTGTGTATGTAGGTTTGTGCATATTATATCTCACATCATAGATCAGATGTTCCCCTGGTTTTGAATATACATTTGGAGAGAGGCAGAGAGTTTGAGTGTCATTGTTGTCATCTGACCACAATTCAAAATTATGATGTTCAATTCTGAAATAACCTAATGTAGTGCTTTAAAACAAAATGTTAACATAATTTAATTGGAGCTAATCCTTTCATCAGAAACTTCAATAGACCTTTTTACAAATTTATAATTTTCTGTCTTGCTTCGAAATTTGATGTAATGTTTCAAATCTTCATAACAGATGATACATTTCTGCTGATTTCAACATTTTTGCAATAGAATTTTATCATTCTTGAACTGTATTAAATTTCTATTATGTAATAATGTTATAGTATTTTTAATATCTAAACCATTTTTTGTATAAATTTATTAATTTTATTGTTCATTTATAATCATAGGAATTTTACTTTTTGGTCTTTTATGGCACTATTTATTATTTTATAAAGTTGAACTTTTTTGGACCATTGTTGTATAATGGTTAGGTTATTTTCTGACATTAGTATGTTGTCTAAAATATCATTAGGTTATTCAACATTAGGTTATTTTCTGAAATATCTTGTGCCATATCTTCCATAGTTAGTCATGTTGAAGTAATGTGAAAAAAGATTGTAAAAATATTCTTGATCATATATATGACCAAAATTGTGGACACTTTTGAAAATCGTTACTTTTCTAACTTTGTATGCTTATAGAAAATGTAACATTTCAGAAACTGCAAACTTTTACATATAATTTTAAAGAGAATTTAATATTGATTTCAATAAAAAAAAAGCAAAATTCAAATATGTGCAATACGCAAAAGTTATTCTTACTTTTATCTGAATAACAAACATAGTGATGAATTGGATTATAATTTCTAACTTTCCTGACAAAACACTGTTCTTGTTTTGGGAACCAATCAAATGCTACTAACTGATAGCAGAAGCTGGCATCATGTTTAAAGTTGGGACAAGTCATTATTGGGATTTTCTCTGTAGAAGAAAGACTGTTTTTTATATAATTAAATTGCAAGTTAAAAGTTTTGTTAAACTTTTTAATATATACTTGGAATTTTTGTAAATACTTCTAATATTTAATTAAAAAATGACATCAAATAAATGAATATATTGAGCACTTAGAAAGAGAACTAAGATTATTGTGTTACATGAATGTGGTCTTTTCTATGCAGAAATTGCAAGACAGGTGGGTGGTTCAGTGACTACATCTAAAATCTGAAAATTTTGTTTACAATATCAGGCAACAAATTCAATAAAAAACAAAGCAGGAAGGAGCTGAAGTAGGTGCACCACATCTGTTGATAACAGAAAAATAAATCTTAATTTTCTTTCTAAGTGCTCAATATATTCTTTTATTTGATGTCGGTTTTTTTTTTGACTAAATATTAGAAATATTTACAAAAATTCCAACTCTATATTAAAAAGTTTAACAAAACTTTTAACTTGCAATTTAATTACATAAAAAACAGTCTTTCTTTTACAGAGAAAATCCCAATAATGACTTGTTCCAACTTAAAACATGCCAGCTTCTGCTAGCAGTTAGTAGCATTTGATTGGTTCCCAAAACAAGAACAGTGTTTTGTCAGAAAAGTTAGAAATTATAATCCAATTCATCACTGTGTTTGTTATTCAAATTAAAGTAAGAATAACTTTTTTTTGTATTGCACATATTTGAATTTTGCTTGTTGTATTGAAATCAGTATTAAATTCTCTTAAAAATGATATGTAAAAGTTTGTATTTTGTGAAACATTACACTTTCTATAAGCATACAAAGTTAGAAATCATAAAAATTTTCAAGTGTCCACAATTTTGGCCACCACTATATATATAATATATAATTACTGGGTTTCAGATATATAGTACAATAACATTTACCATTTTTTTTCTCCTTTTGCTGTACTTAGAACACAGATGAGCTTTCTAACATATTTGCCTTAAATGTATACCATATGAAATATTCTTTATTAAAAAAATATTACTTTTAAATTAGGATTATAAATGAATTTAATATTTAATAGGAGATAAATGAAAAAGTATTTAAGATGCTTTTTTCTATTAAAATTGACAAATCTATATATTTCAGATATTATTTTGATTTTTACTTTATTTACAGAGCCTTGTTTTTGAATTGGCCTCTCACAAGTCTTCTAAGCCTTACTGCATCATTTGCTGGCATTGTTGTTTATGCAAATTTAGCTAAGTGCGATCCTATTTTGCGATCTGAAGAAACTCATATTGAAAAAGCTGATCAGGTATATATTTATACATTTTAACATGAAACATAAAGCTTGAGAATTCAAATTGTTTTAATTATTTTTATTCAAAGAATTACATAAAATTTACTGAAAAAAACTGAAAAAAATTTTACTGAAAAATTTAGATTATTTTTAGCAACAATAAATGTTTTTTTTCTAAACCATTTACTTATGTATATTAATGAAATTGTATAATCTAACTAAATTAAAACAGCTATATTAGTCACTTGTAAATTTTATTATTATTTAATGCATGAATTATTTTGCAAAAATTTTATATAAAAGCACTTTATTTAATAGGGACTTAGATAACAAAGGTATTAAATTATGTAATTTTTTCTCGCCTTTTTTTATTAAATTTGCAAGTTTCTTACAAAAATATTTTAACATTTTTTGAGTTCCTTTTCATCACATAAAAATTGCACTCGTTATATTTGCGATTGAATGTCATAATTAATCCAGTTTGGTGTGAGTTTTAAATACTACATTTATTTGATATAAACCTTAATTATGAAATCATTTTTCTTAACAAATTTATTGACTTCTGCTTATTAAATAATTATTGATTAAAGTTCCGTTCAAATCATTAGTCTTTTTTTTTTTTTTTTGCCTTTTCTCTATATTATTAAAGAATTTGAGTCTTTGAAGTTGAATGTTTGAAATATAATAAGGGTCTGCAAAATATTTTCCTTTTAAAATAGAATGCATTATTTGGCAAATATTAATTTAAATGTCTATTTTTTAAAACTTAATTTGATTTATTTCATATTTTGTAAACATGGAATTTTGCAGTCAGTTTTGCTCTTTTTTTTTTCCTTTCCTGCTATGCTAGAGTTTTGAAATGTTTTATGCTTATTTGTTATTAATAGCAATGCTATTATAAAAATATTAGCATTTAATTTTCAGTTAGTTGATTAACATTATTAAATTTTGAATTCATGTAAATTATTCTACTAGTAATGAGTTTGTGAAAAAGAAAATGATTTTGATATTCAATAAAATATATACAATGATTTTCAATGTAAGGACTAAAATGTAGAAAATAATTAAAAGTAAAAATTCCACTTTTTAGTATGCAGGCAAAATTGTGTTTTGAAAAACAGTTAAAAAAATTATTACATGCTTAATTTTTTTCAAATATAACTGTGGGTATTTTTAGCAATGATTTACTTATTCAACTATTGATAATTTAAATCTATTCATATTTAAAAAAATTATTTTGTAATCATTTGAACTTAGGTTTCGCTTTAAGTTCTGATTTGCACTGGCTCTTATTTTCACATGTTGATACTCCATGCACTGAAACCAAAAATGCTTTCTTTATAAAATTCTGTTCTAAAGGTAATAAATTCAGAAAATTTTTATGCATTCTCTTCTTTCTACTTTCTACCTGCCTTCTAAAACTATACTAATATCTAGTGTTGGTTCTAAAATTAAAAAAAAAATATTTTCTTGAAAAAGAATAATAAAATTGTGTTTTCCAATTAATCACAACTGTTCTCCTATCCAAGAACATCATTTCGTATAAATATAAATATATTTTTTAATTCTTTCTATAACTTTTTCATGAAGATTTAGGACCTTCTCTATAGGTGTTTTGCTATTGCTTCAGTTTATTAATGAAATTGAAAATGTTGTCACATAATACTTTTGCCAATTTGCACAGAAAATATTTAACTGGTTCATTTCAACATGTATTATTACTACTCAACCCTTTCTTAAAACTTTGCACTCAGATGGTGACTTTCACTCACCATACTAAACGGTGCCTCATTTTGACATTTTATTTTTTCTTTATTTAATTTTGATTGTTAAAAATACCTGCAGAGTAGTAAGAAGATGCAAATTAATTAAATGGAAGAATTCAACTTAAAACAATTATATATATTTATTTTTCAGAGCAATAAGTAAGTCTTTATTTTTGGTGAATAATTATACATTGAATTACTTTTCTGAGTGCAAAGGGTTAAATATCCATACCATTAAATGTGTGCTTTTTCATTGCATCATCTTAGATATGTATGTATGTATATTTTCTTCCAGATTCTACCCTATTTTGTGATGATATCACTCACAATGTTCCCAGGTCTTCCAGGTTTGTTTGTGGCAGGGGTGTTTAGTGCATCTTTGAGTTCAGTGTCTTCTGCCATTAATTCATTGGCTGCAGTAACTGTAGAAGATTTTCTTCATCCTTTGTGTTTCCATCACATGTCTGAGAAAAGAATAAATTTTTTTACAAAACTCATAGGTATGATATTTTGCCTTTAATTAATTTTTTTTTCATTTTTTTAAAACTAAGTTTATTGCTCTGCTTTTTCGAGAAGCAATTCCAATTCATATTCTATGCAATATAATAATTTTTTTAAGGTTTGTGATTACCAATTTGTTTTACTATTGATAAGCTATTGACAACTTTTGTGATCAGACATCAGCACAGTTAAGTTTCTTATTGAGTTCATGAAAAACCACATATCTCTTTCGTATTTGGCATGTTTTGTTTTATTGCCTTATGAGAATTTTTTATGCTTTGTAATAAGGCATGCATGATTAAGCATGTTTGCCTTCCTTTTATATATATTTCTGAAGGAATTTTTTTTTAAGTGAAAGATATATATTTAAAATTTGAAATATATTTAATTATCTCTCCCTATTTTTGTAATTGTGTAATTTCATATTGTGTTTTGTTATAATTTGATTTTTACTCATACCTTCTTAACATTTTTGCTTTCTGAAACTTTTTCATATTCTTCTTTTCACTGCCATGGCTTGAAATACCTATCTATTCTTTTGATGTCTTTCTATGTTTAATCAAAAATGCAAATATTTGCTTTATTTGTACCCTGTCGCAGCTTGTTCGGCCCAGTTGAAAATAAATACAAATAGTTTCATTACTACTTTGAGTTCATTTAAATAATTGTTTTTATTAAAAAAATACATCATATTCTTTTCCATTACTTAATTCTATATTTTCATAAATAATTAATCATAAAAGTTGAAAAACACCTAGTTTATCAGAATAGGGCACCAAAAGGACATATGCAAATTTTATGTTGCTTCTGTTCATTGTTTCTTATTAGTTCTTGTAACAAACAATGAAACAGATAGACACATATATTTTCTGTTTGTGTTATAGATAAAGAAAAAAATAAGCACAATAATAATAATAAATAATTGGATAATTAATAATTGGATTTTATAATAATTAATATTTATAATAATAATTATATATAATTTATAATTGGAAAGATAATAATGAAAACTCATCTAATAATTTATAGATTATCTAAAATGTCAACCATATATTAGCATTTAATATTGTAATAGACAAAAAAAAAATATGTAAATGGGCATATTTCATCATTATATTATTTGGCTATATTTGGTGATCATATTATTTCATTTTGTATCTTATCTTGTCTGGGATTTTAGTTAGATATGAGAAAAATATGAACAAATGCTATAAAAAAAATGTGAAGTTCTCAGTATGTTTGTTAAAACTAAAGTTTTTTTTTTTTTTTTTTAAGTTTTCAAATTATTCAATCATGTAAATGCTCTGAAATACAAAGTTTCAATAAAACAGATTTTTTTAAATAAAAATTTTGGTTGATCAAAAATGAGGGCATCATTTTGAACATTATATAAGGTGAAATACATAATCTGCGATCATCCAGACTTAGTTTATATAATTATTAAAAAACTTATTATACTTTCTTATTTTTATACAGGATAGTAAAATTAAAAAAATTAAAATGTGTTATTTATATTAACTAATCACCTTCTGAACATCAGTAATTTGTGCGAGAATTTTGTAAAAATCTTATTTCTCTAACTATAATGGTGACATCAAAAATAATGGTATTAACCATTTATTATAAGATTTACATCTAAAGTCTAAAAATCTATAGTATTGATTTATCTGTAGAATAAGTATGTTTTGGAAAAAGTAATAGCAGTATTTTATATTGCATTCACTTAATAAATTTATTAGCTTTTTATTTTAAAATAAATATTAAGCAATTGTTCATGATGTGACTGTCTGTTTGGTAAAAAATGCAATGTAATTCATGGAAGCAATCTAAGTTACTTTTTACCCCTAAAACCTTTATGTGGCACTTGTTCTTATATTGTATGTTTATTGTGCTGTTTTAGAATGTGGTCTGCCTATTGCATTTGATATTTCTACCTGAAAATAATTTTATTTAGTCATATCTCTCCCTTGAGTATGATTATTTTATGCTTTCAACATGCCATTTAGTGGTTAAGATTTCTTTTACTGTGTTATGTAATATGCCATATTTAATTCAGTTTTAAAGTAATATCATTTGTATTTAATATTTCTGAGCCTTGGATTTTATAATTTCAGCACTTTCATATGGAATTCTTTGTATCTTACTTACATTCATTGTTGATCATTTGGGAGGAGTGCTACAAGCTGCTCTTTCTTTAATTAATATAGTTGGGGGACCAATGTTAGGCCTGTTTTCTTTAGGAATGTTCTTTAGAGGAACAAATGTAAAGGTTAGTTTTGTTTTTTTGCATGATTTTGTATAATGTTTTTGTAACTCTTTTTATTTTAATGCAATTCTTTATAGATCTTCAGTTAAACTAGTAAAATTGAATAGATTAATCAGAGATCCTTGAATTAAGTATTTAATGCAAAATAAAAATCAAAGTGTAACAAAAAATAATGATAATTAATTTTTGATAACAAGAAAAATTGAAAAATGTTTTCTAAAAATCTAAGTAGAAATATTTAAGGAATATTTTTTACTGAAATTCAATGTATGATTTTCAATTTTTTTCACTCATTTATGTTAAGAAATATAGTGTTCAAATCATATATAATGAAATTTTTAATATTTTATTATTATAAGGCTTAACTTAACAGCTACAGTATCCTTAATAAAGTAATTTGGTAATATTCTAACTGTCTAACAATTAATTTATGAGAATAAATTAAAATTTACAAATCTATGGGAATGTTAGAAGGATATTTTATGTATTTTTTGATTAGATACTTTGATTTATATTTTAAAATTGATTTGATACATTTTTTTTCCAGAATAAAAGATTTGTGTGAATTTGAAGTATTATTTTTAATTTCTATACAAGCAACATTTAATGAGCTTTACTTCTGAATTTTATTATTAAAATGTATAGCATTGAGATATGTTTATGTCTAAATTAAAGAACAATATTACTAAATATTCTTTCAAGTGTCTTGAGTTCCAAAGCTTAGTGGTGCAGGAATAACAAAAGGCTATACTGTATAATATTTATAGTAAGAGTATAAAGCTATTTCATAAAAAAAATCAAAGCAGAAATTTATATGCAAATAAAAAAATGCTAATCAGATAGCAATAAAAAATAATATAAATGTATAGAGCTAAATCTAAATTACTGTCTAAAAATTTCAAAATGTAAAGTTTTTTTAAAAATTTTTTATTCAGCATAACATATAAATGATTTATAAGAATAATAATAATAATAAAAATATCTCCAGGGAAACAAGAACTTTCAATGCTAAAAAACAGTAAGATTAAAAATTATCAGATCATAGGAGTAGAAACTGATGAATAGAATGAACAACATTATATGATGCAGACACAGCAATGACTATATGCACACATATCTGTATAAGCAGAGTAGGCAACATCATTTGATTCATATCTTACTTACCAAAAGCTTATGTATGTTATATGTACCCTCCCATTCTGGAACCGAGTATATTTAAAATTAGCATCACTATTCTTTAAAATTGATTACAAAGCAGATAAAAAATTAATACATTAATGCATGGCTCATACTTTTTTCTCACTTCATGACTATGACATTTTTTTTCTAGGGAAGCAGAACAATTAAAGAAATGAGGAAATGTTCTTTATTGTGTTGCCAATATGGTAACCCAAACAAGCAACCAAAGTAGTTCATTAAGAGCCCTATACTCAGTATTTGTTTATTTTGTTAGTTTTCTTGATTTTTGATTTTTGCGATATGTAAGGGCACATTATGGTATATTTCATCAAAGTTTTTATACCCCAAATATTTATTTGATGAGTTGTAAATGCACTAAATTAATTTTTCTCTTTTTCTTATTTAAATTGAAAAATAAAATGTACCGTCAGTTATATTGCATCTTAATTTCATTATTTTATAACAGGGATCAATTATTGGATTTTTAGTCAGTTTGTGCCTGTGCTTCTGGATTGGCATCTCTGCCGTGATGCGTTCTCAAAAGATAAGAATGGATCATCGGTCTACTGAGGAATGTCCTACAAATAGTTCCAGTAGTATCATGCAGTTTTCTATTTACAATTTTGCTAATGAAACCTTTGATGACAATGCAACTATTTCTACCATGGATTTTTCTGCAAAGGAGGATGAGTGAGATTTTTTAATTATATTTTATTAATTTAAAAATTTTCTAAGAACTTAAAAAGATGCAAATTATTTGTGCTCATGTAAACTATGCATACAAATTAGTTGAAGGATTTAATTAAAAATATATTTGAAAAAAATCAAACATTGTTTTTCTATTAAATAACTTGTTCTTATAAAGTTTCGGTATTTTTATGCAGAAAATTAGTCAAATTATTATTATTATCATCAAAATAATACAAAAAAATAACATTTTAGTAATTTATTTTCATTTTTAAATTACATTTTTATTAAAATAGTTCTAGTTCTTTTGTTCAGAATATACATTTAGTAAAACCTTCAGAAGTTACAAAGCTGCGAGAAGGAAATAACTTCAGGGAATAGTAATATGAATGTTAGATTTAACTTTACAATTTCTAATGGTTGTAATCACTAAAAAATGCCATTTAATTAATATGTTTTAAACCAAAGGAAAAATATTTGTAAAATGAAAATCATTGTAAAAAGTTATGAATATAAGATTCAAATTCTTTATTTTACTCTTTTTATTGACAGCATTTTACTTTTTGTTTTTATTTCTTCTAAATTTCAAAATATAATCATTATTCTTTTCTTTCTATATAATTAATTATTTTGTTTATCAGAAACTGATATATTTAATTGGTTCATTACTAACAAATTTTATCAAATATATGATAGTAAATACAACAAATAGTTGTGAAATGTCATATAATTTTCTTCGTGCAAAGAATGTCCTTGAAATAAATTGTTCATTTTATTTATAAAATTTAAAAATATAAGAAATTTATTTTTTAAGCAAGTTTTACATTTTCTTTTTTCTTTTGAATAAAATTTTTTTGATGGTAGTTCATGTTTTTTCTAAAAAATTTATGGATTAATTAATAAAAGAGTAAAAGAAAATATGTGGAATGCAGAGAGAAAATGACTTTCTTTTAAAGAACTTTTTATCTTATTGAATAAAAGAATAACCTCTTTTGTTAAAGCTATAAGCTATTTTTATATAAGTATGATTAAAAATAATTTAATTGGCATTCTAACTTAATTTTATATTTAATATTATTTTTAATGTTTACTATTGCAAAACACAATAAAAATTAACAATTTAAAAGTAATAATAATGCTTTTGGTGTTGTTTTTCAAATTTCTGTGCATCTTGTATATAACACTCAAACACTTATTTTTAGGCTTTGTACCTAAAAGTAAGCCATGTTTTAAAGCATTTTTTTACATCAATGGCAGATTTTGGCCATAGGCAATGCAGACTTTGAAGTTTCTTTTTAATAAGATTTAGTTTCATATTTCAGTACATTTTTAACATGTCAATGTTTTATTTTAGATTGACATTTAAAAAAAATTGTAATAACTATATGAATATATACTTATTTATGTATTACAACTCCAGCCTGCTTGGCATCTTACAACATTAATGAGGATTTTTTTTAATGTAATAATATCTAAGTAAATGTAATGAAGCAAATAGAAATCTGACTAAATATGCTTGATAAAGTGTTGATTTTCTTCTAATATTTTATCATTCTTACAATTTTATTTTCAACAAACTTATTTAATTGGTAACTAGGAAAGTAAACATTTTAATTGAACTGCTTATTTCACTAATCTTAGTCTACTTAGTAGAGAATCCAGCCCTTCTTTGCATGATAAGATAAGAAATTAAGATCTTTACTAAGATCTAAGAAATTAAGATCTTTACTAAGATCTAAGAAATTAAGATCTTTACTAAGATCTAAGAAACTAAGACTTCTTTTTTTTGTATCACTTTTAATTATTTTTTGCAAGAATCTTTTATAAAAATACATTATAGTCTTTGTATGGTCTTACATTTGATAAATAATATCTAAAATAAATTAATATTTGTTGTCAGTTTTTCTGTAACTGTTATCAGTACTGAAAAATGCATACAAAATTTCAAGGGAATCTTTTTAACTAAAATCGATAGGAAATTTGAAATTTCAGTAATACTTCATCTCATTCCAAAGCTTCATTGATATATATAACATATGATATGCAATCATATGTAAACATATAGTAAGCATATAAAATTTTATATGATTTCAAATAGTCTTTATCAAATTTCTATATTTGTAAATTGAAAGGTTGGAATAATCTGGTTGCATATTTATTCTTATTCTTTTAAATGTAACTCGTGTGATATAAGGCATTTGACATCATATTTAAATAAATGGCTTTTTATTTCTGAAAAGCTTTTAAAATCTTGATTTAAGGTGAAAAAAAAAAACCCCTGACGATCTCAACATTATTTAAGGATTCTTTTTTATGAGCAACAACTCATAAGATACTCAATTGTTTTTTAATATTATGATACAACTTTCTTTTTGCAAATGAAACAAATTACAATTTTTAGATTTTCATAAGTATCAAAATATGGAATTGTAATCATGAAATAATACATTTTTCTAATTACAGGAATAATCATGTAATTATAAAACAGGGGCTGAATAGTTAAATTACTGTTTTATTACATTCCAGAACATTTTATTTGTATAAAAATATGAATAATACATTTTTAAAAATTGATTTAAAAAATCAATAAAAGTAAATGAAAAAAGAAATGAATATGGGGTTATAATACATACAACAAAAATTATTGAAATTTTTTAAAATCCAAATATAAAAATATTTTAATTTTATTTTGCTAGAGACACTGTGTTGAGTTAAATCAAATTTGATGAATCAACCATGAAAAAAAAATTATTATAGACAGACATTTTACAGAATTTGTCTTTATATTTGAAAGAATACTCAGATTGTCTTTTTTTCTTATAAATAATAATGAATACTTTTTTAAAAAGTTAAATTTAGTATGTAATTATATCTATTAATTTCAGATACATATTTCCACTGTTGAAATTATCATATATGTGGTATGCAGGTTTTGGCTACATTGTATGTATTGTGGTTGGCTATTCTACAAGTTTAATATGTGGTATGTATGAACAAGTTTTTTTCATTCATTTATATTTATTTTTTATAGGAAACATGAGACATTTTTGTTTCCATTTAATGTCATTGAAATTTGAGCTCAGTAATTAAGAATGAAAGTTTGAAATTAATTTTACTCTTGATATATAGATATATATATATGTATTCATTTGGTATTTGTGTGTTTTAATGCACATATTATTCCATTACATTTTCATGAACAATTACTATTCCTTTTAAGCTAGTGCAGAAATTGGAACTTCTTGTTTATCTGTTATGAAGTTTAATAGGATTTGTATTTAAAAAAAGGGTTATTTTGAATTTGAATAATTGACAGTTCATAAGTTAACATTAGTTCATAGATCATAGTGCATTTGAATACCAACATTTCAAAAATTCACATATTTAAAATTATAAAAAGTTATACCACTTTTATTATTCAGTTACAGTCAATAGTAGGTCATAACATTTTTTTTTTCAAAATCTTTTATTTTGATGTACAATAACTTTCTAAGAAAAAGAATCTTAGTTTCCATTTGACTATTATTCTTATTGATGATTAGCAAAAATATGATGGACAATTTGATTTATTTATAAATTATATAAACTGTTCAACTATAAGGTATGTGGATGTTTGTTTGTTTAGTAACTTATTTCATGTAAAATGAATTAATCTTGGTATATTTGTTATTTAAAATAAACATGTGCAGGTTTTATTATATGATATTAAACTTACCCATCATTTTTAGGTGTTGCATTAACTGAGTGTTTTATTTTAGTGATTTGAATTAAATTTTCAACTTGTTGCTTTCAATCTAATGTTTTTTTTATGTCTCTTGTCGACTTTATATACAGGTTTTAATAAATTGTTGATAATCTCAGCAATTTCCCTAAATTTTTGAGATTTCTAAAATTTCTACAACTTTTTGATTCAGACCATTTAAAACGCAACTACTGCCATTTTTTTTCTGCATGAATATTTCCTTACTGAATTTTCAAAAATTTATCATTTCAATTCAGTGTAACATTCTAAAACTTAAATTTCGAAGAATTGCTGATTGCCATTATGTTGACAAATGGTAGTTTTACTTAAGTAGTTTTAAAATTCATGATGTTGAATTAAATCAGTTTTCTCCTTCCCTCACCCAGGTACAATGATATCGTTTCTTTTTTATGTTTTATTTTTATTTATTTTCTTGTATTATACTTATATATAAAATTCTAAGTTATGTGGACTGCATGGTCTTTCATATCCAGGATTTAATAAATTGTCATCTGCGCTTTTCTTAAATTGCAGTGATTTCTAAAATTTCTTTTACTTTTCTGATTTGGACTTTGTGAAAGTTAACTTCTTCTGCATGAAAATTTTTAGGTTATGGTGAACCAGATTTGTCACTTCTGATTGTTCCCTCCATTTTTTTTAATGATAATGTTTATGTGGAAGCTTATATGTCTTGCGAACATTTTTTTCTTTAAAAAAATAATAGCATTTTGGCAATTAAATTAATTTCTATACTTAAATTATGTATAGTTTGCAATAACTGTTTTATTGATATTCCAGGCAAAAGAAGATATGTTAATCCTGTGTTATTGAGTCCTTTTGTACAATCTAAGTCTTCCATAAAAGAGCCAATATCAGAAGTAAGTATTTATTGTTTAAGTATTCATTATTCTGTTTTCTTTTTCATTTCTATTTTTGTAATTTCATGTGATGGATTACTTATATCATTGACTTTATATTACACAGTTTTAACAAAGTTTTTTGGTAATTTTTTCGGAGAATTTTAAATATTCATTACAATTCTCTTAAATTTTAAATATAAAATAAACCATTTCAAATTAATCTTTTTTCTATAGCTTAAAAGCTGCATAATTTTCATTTAAAATTTACTGGTTTCAATTTTTTTATGTTGAATTTATTGTGTTAGTCATGTAAAAAAAATATTTCCCCCTCTATTTGACTACAGAATCTTTTAAACATTATGTAGCAAATTATTAATAAATGTGTATTGATACAGATAATTTTTAACTTCAATGTATCTGTACTTATTTATTTGTTGTCAAATCATAATAAATTACGAATAATCTTATTTAAATTACACCATCACAAAGTTATAGTCTTATTTATATTGCTCTCTTTTATATATAAATG
>JAPMOR010110716.1:0-20218 GCA_026543865.1 Argiope aurantia | reverse complement strand
TTTTCCAGATGAGAAATCAAAATTGAGTAAGCTCGGCAGCGCCGACATCTTGGTGGCAGCGAACGGGATCTGGATTAATGAAGGCGTCTATTATCTTTCCAGTTAATCCAGAAGGAAATCGAGGTAACCCACCGAATCCAGGTATGTGATGAGGGAAGTTACGGCAGTATCTAAAGGAACTCGGGTAAGCTAAATGTTTACTGATTTTGTGCGCACGAAAAGATATAGTTTTGTTCCGTCAGGAATATAATTTGTTGTATCACGTCAGTGATTTTGTTCCGTCAGGAATATAATTTGTTGTATCACGCCAGTGAATTTGTTCCGTCAGGAATATAGGTTTAAGTATCACGTCAGTGATATCCAGATTTCTAACTTCTTCATGTTGTTTCATCTTCTAACATATTGGTAATATATCTTTACAGCACAAATAAGTATTAATTTATTATAGTTTATGCTTTGTTTCGCCAGGAACTTGCCATTTTATATGTTAGGTCAGTGATAACACCGCGTCAGTGGTTACGATGATTAAATATAGTTTACGTCAGTAAAATAAAGAGAAAAAAAAGAAAGGTGATTTTCGTATCTTTTAGAGAAATAATAATAAAACATGCTGTGTTAAAAATTTATTTCTATCAAGAAATGAGCTGAACAATTGTTGACATTATCGTTTTGTTTTGAAAGGGTGAATGCTGTCATAAATAATTTATATCATTTTGTAATAAATTCTATATTTTGATAAGAATAAAACGGACGTTCTTTTGATATTTTTTTAATATATAATAAAGTAATTTTTTCATAAACATTGCAACGAATTAATTCTTGGGAAATACACTAATAAGCTTTACTGCTTTTGTTTCACATGTTCTGATGTTTATGTTCTTTTTTCAGATGTTCTAGATATTAAGGAATTTATTTTGATTGTTGTCTTTAATAAGTGATTATTTGTTAATTGAATTTTATGCTTAATAATTCTATGTTTTAGTTAAAAAATAATTACCAATAAAACTTTCGTTTCGATTCCGAAAGGACGATTTTTTTTTTAAATAATACTTTTCTTATTGATATGCGTATTGCCGGTGTTCTGGATGCTTATTTCATTCTTGTTTTATGAATCCGGTTGACGGCACTTAAAAAAAAAAGGAAATAAGTAAAAGGAAAGAGTAGATTTATGTTTTTTTTTTATCATCTAATTTATACCATTTGTGTTTTTTTATTTGAGGGATATTTCTTTGAATTAATACTATTTGCTGTTATTCGGGAAAGCATTCTAATACTCTCTTCATTTTATGATTGTTTATGTACTAAATTCTTTCAGTTACTGTTTCGTAACATTTGACTATAGCTCAAACAAATAATTCTGATTTAATATTTTAGTAAGAATGGTCTTTATTAATGGAAGATTTATTACTTTTGCATTTTCTTTTTTATTGATATAAGTATAAAGGAAGTGTTGTATTAGAGGTTATACTTTATCGTTGTGAAATAGAACGACAACAAAAGTTATTAAAAGTTACTTTGTATTACATTATAAAGAGTGTGTCGCAAATGCATAAAACTTTTTATGGTTAATATTTTAAGAAATGTTTTCAAATAAAACAGAAATTGTTTGGAACATGTACTTGAATTTTAGATTGTTAAAATAATTTTTATGAATTTAAAAATAATCAAGATAATTTTATTGGCAACTATTATTATTATTTTACTTTATTTTCGTTTGAATACTTTTCAATATTGTAAAGAGTATCTCCGCAGTAACAGAATTCTTGTTGCGCGTTTTTAAAACAAAACAAAACAAAATATTTGTATAATTTAAAAGAAACAGAGTAAATTTCTATTTTCGGGTTAGAATAATTACTTGATAATGGCGTTTTTGGCAAAGGGTATCAAGAGTGATCTTATATCGTTGGCTACTGAAATGGGAGAGGATCCTAAATCTGATATGACAATATATGGGCTAAAATCATTAATAACTGGCCGTCAGGTCTATGAAGAAGAATTTATCAAAACTTTACTAGAAACGATAATCTCTACAAGAAAGGAACAAGAGTTGAAATTGCAGATAGAAGCAACAAAGAAAGAGAATGAGTTGAAATTGCAGATGGAGATGGAAGCAAGAAAGTGGGAGATGGAAGCAAGAAAGCGAGAGATGGAATTTGAATTGGAAAAGAAAAAAATAGAAGCAGGAATGGCTGCATCTAATGCTAGTTCAGCTAGTGGTAGACAATTTCATATCAATCCGCAGATTGAAATTTCCAAGTGCATGCCAAAATTTGACGAAAAAGAATGTGACATTGTCCTATATATGTCATTGTTTGAGAGACAAGTCAAGAGGCTGAAAATTGATGAGGAAAACTGGGTGTCATGTTTAATACCTCTCATGCCTGCAGAGATAGTGGAACTGATCGCAAGAATTCCAGAAGAAGATTTTTTTAATTTTGTACATGTAAAGGAAATCTTGATGAAGAAATTTAAATTGAATGCTGAAGGTTTTCGCCAGAAATTTGTTCAGCACCAAAGAAATCCAGAGAAGAGTTGGAAAGATTTCATTTATGAAGTTACAAATTATTTTCACGGCTGGATAAGTGCTTTGAATGTCACGGATTTGGAGGGACTGGAAGATTTGATCATTACAGATCAAGTAAAGAAGAGAGTTCCACAAGAGGTTCGTGACCATTTTGTTGACATGTGGGGGACATTAGTCAAACCCCAAGATTTAGCGAACAAGCTAGACGAATACGAGTGTGTTCGAAAAACTTATCGGAGACCATCGAATCCAAATCCCAAGACACATCAACAGGTAAACGTTAGAAAAAACGCCTTTAGCTGCGATAACAGAGACTATAATAGTAGTCCTAAACAGACGAAGCAAGATACGGGTTTAACACGGAATCGATACGATCCGAAAAACCGTCCAAAGTTTACCTGCTATTTCTGTGGAGCGGATGGTCACGTAAAAAAGTTCTGTCCCAAACTTTTAAAGACGAACTCAGATCAAGATAGTAGAAGAAAAGCAAATGTTCACAGAACAGTCGTGGACCCAGAACCGGTCACTAAGGGAACGGCAGTAGTTGCTAAAGTGATTTCTCACAGACGACCTTCTCTTGATAAAGGTCTTTGTAATCTAGAAAAGATACGAATAAGTGTGAATGGAAAGCCTGCAACAGCTTTAATTGATTCTGGCACTGAAATAACTGTAGTCAGAAGAGATCTGTTGACTGATTTTCCTATTGAAGATAAGGCTTCAATTTACATAAAAGGCATTTTTGGTCCAGCAGAGAAATGTTCTCTTGTCAATATTCCAATGGGTATCATCGTTGGCAAAGACGGGAATATGATTCACCAAGAAGTGTTGTGTGCAGTTGCTCCTCCTCTGGTGGACGATGTACTGTTGCCCCCAGAAATAAGAGACAAGTTGCAGGGTGTTCAAGAAAATTATTTCGTTGATATTTCCGCAAAGAACACAGAACCGGAAAAAGTTAAAAATAGAGAAATCGTCGATGAAACAAGTGATGACAACCCAGTGGGTAGTGAAGAAATAAAAGCCTTATCTGTAGAAAATGCAGAGAAGGATGCTAAAGAACTATCGAGGTCGGACGAATTTCTTAAAGATCAAGTGGATTGTCCAGATTTAGAATATGCTAGGAAATGTGCAAACGAAAAGTCTGGAGGATTTTATTTCCATAATAAATTTTTGTTTCACAAAGAAAAGGTTTTAGGGGAGTCCGTTGCTCAACTAGTTTTGCCTAAGAAGCGTAGACTTGAAGTTTTAAAGTTAGCTCACTGTTCAGTATTTGGAGGTCACATGGGCGCAAGAAAAACTGCTGAAAGAATAAGATATTCCTTTTACTGGCATGGAATATCCAAAGATGTCAGAGCTTTTTGTCAACAGTGCAAGGAGTGTCAGTTGACAAGGCGAATAAATCAAAAGGACAGAGTACCAATTACTCCTGTGGCAAGACCAGAATTGCCGTTCCAAGTGGTAAACATCGACATTATTGGACCTATAGATCCGCCGAGTGCAAAAGGTCACAGATATATATTATGTCTAGTTGATCAGCACACGAGATGGGCTGAGGCAGTACCACTGACCAGTTTAACTGCCAAAGCTACATGTGAGGCACTGTTAACCATCTTCATGCGGACAGGTGTGCCTAATATAATAGCATCAGACAATGGGACTAATTTCAATGCTAGTTTGACACAAGAGTTTGAAAAAAGAATGGGATCCAGCCCGAGGTTTTCGACACCATTGCATCCAGAGTCGAATGGGCTGGTAGAAAGATTTAATCAGACGTTAAAGCACATGCTACATCATGTCATTTTGGAAGAGCCACGTACATGGCATGCAAAAATACCGTTCATTTTGTGGGCCTATCGAGAAGTACCTAACAGCACGACCGGCGTAGCGCCTTTTCAGTTGTTATATGGACGAAAACCAGAAGGACCCTTATCTATTCTGAGGAACACTTGGGTGGCAGATGAAGAGGGTTTGCAGTTGGATACTACTCCAGTAGCTCTTTATATGGAAAAGCTTAAGAAGCAGTTAGAAGATGCAGCTGAGAAAGCAAAATTGGTTTCAACAGTTCAGCAAGAAAGAATGGCCCGTCATTACAATTTGAGATCTACGAAGAAAGTCTTTACTCCAGGAGACAAGGTAATAGTTCTATTACCTGATTCAAGAAACAAGCTTTTAGCTAGATGGCAAGGTCCATGCACCATCGAATCACGAAAGAATGAACATTCATTTTTAGTTAAGATGCCTGATGATAGTCTGAGGCATGTGCATCAAAATAAAATGAGAGAATTTATTGCTAACTCCGGAAGTGTGAACGTCATATTTGAAGGGGAGGAAGAATTTGGTGACATCGAAAATACCCCATTGAAAGAAGACTCCTTTTGTCAGGAGGTAAAATCCGTAGCCTCACCTGACTTATCAACTACGCAGCAAGGAGAATTGGAGACGTTACTAAAAGAATTTGAACCCTTATTCAAAAGACCAGTGCAACCCGTTGCAATCGGGGAGCATGTGATTGAACTTTTGCCCAATATTACTAGACGGAAACCGCATTCCTACAGTGTTCCAATGTCTTATAGAACAGAGGTGGACAGACAAGTGAAAGAACTGTTGGACTTAGACTTGATTGAACCTTCGAATGCAGACATTACATATCCTATAGTATGTGTGGCGAAGAAGGACGTATCCATTCGAATGTGTATTGACTATAGAGCCCTTAATGCTGTAACAAAAATTCCTAATTATCCCATGAAAGATACACAAGAATTAGTTTTTACTGCGGGGATGGCTCAATGGTTATCTTGTCTAGATTTACTAAAGGGATATTACCAAATTAAAATGAATGATGAGAACAAAATTTTAACAGCTTTTTCTACTCATAACGGAGTATATCAGTGGAAGGTTATGCCTTTTGGTCTATCGGGAGCATCGGGTACATTCCAAAGGGTAATGAATAGTGTTCTTCGAAACCATTCTAGCTATGCTCAAGCTTACATTGACGATATAATAGTGTACTCCAAAACATGGAGCGAACACTTAATTCATTTGAGAAATGTATTGCAAGAATTAGAAAGGACGGGGTTTTCTGTAAAATTTAAAAAATGCACTTTCGCAGCCCGAGAACTACAATTTTTAGGCCATAAGATAGGAGGTGGTAAGCACGCCCCAGACGAAGATAAAATTGCGGCAATAAAACGGCTAGAAAGGCCAAAGACGAAGAAGGAAGTAAGATCTGTGTTAGGACTAATGGGATTTTATCGATCATATATTCCTAATTATGCGGAAATCGCAACCCCTCTAACTGAACTAACCAAAGGGAAAAAATCAGGAGATGTAAATTGGGGGAAACGCGAAGAAGAATCGTTTTTTAGGTTAAAGAAAGCTTTATGTGAGGCGACAGCGTTAAATGCCCCTGATTTTGGTAAACCGTTCGAAATTCACTCAGATGCTTCTGATTACGCAGTTGGTTGTTGTCTAACCCAAAAGGATGGAAAGGGAAAGTATAAACCTATCGCGTTTGTAAGCCAAAAATTAAACAAAACTCAAAAAAATTGGTCAACCATTGAAAAGGAAGTTTATGCCATCTTGTTTGGATTTAAAAAATTTGATAAATGGTTGCATGGAACTACGGTAGAAATCATAACTGATCACAATCCATTAAAATACTTAATTGAAAAAACTCCAAAAAGTCCCAAGTTAACTAGATGGGCATTGGCTTTGCAACGATGGAGTTACAAAATTACTCATCGTCCTGGAATCTTAAACAAAGACGCTGATGCTTTATCTCGTTTACAAACTAAACATTAGTTGTTTTTTTTCTTTGTTAAAATTAGTTCTCAACATCCATTGTGTTAATGTATGTTTTGTTCCGTTTTTATTTCACCATATGTATGCTATATTCTTATTGTGTTTAGTTATTTTCCATATGTGCATTCATTTTTGTTTAACATATGTATGCTGTATTCTTATTGTGTTTAGTTATTTTCCATATGTGCATTCATTTTTATTTAACATATGTATGCTATGTTCTTATTTCGTTTAATTATTTTTTATACATATATTCGGAACTTTCATTGTTATTTCAATATGTGTATGAGATGTTTTTATTTCGTTTAGTTATTTTTCCTCATATGTTCAGAACTTTGTCAAAAGGAATCAGAGGAAAAACTTTGTCGTTTGAAGACCAGTTTTTCTCTTAGGGGCGGCGTGTGAGGGCGCTGCTGACGAGGAGAAACAAGAAACGAACTGAGGGGAAGTGAGTGGAGGAGTGAAAGCGCGGGAGAGACGGTGCACGGGGAGAAGGTTGATGTTTTGGAGCTCGATGACGTTGTAAAAAAATTCGGTTATATTGTATGTGTATGTTATGTGTTGTCCTAAGTGAATGTCAATTAAATGCTGTCAAAAAAATTAAATCTGGCGTCATACTAGTTATTCCAGGTTACATTTGCTAATGAAAAGGGCAGTCTCTGCCTTACTTATTTTTCCAGATGAGAAATCAAAATTGAGTAAGCTCGGCAGCGCCGACAAACGCTATTAGTCAAAACTTATTAAAAGTTAAAAAAAAAGAGAAGATCTAATCTCAATTTATCGCTGATAACTTCTTTTACAGTATCTTTTACATGAAATTATTTGATGATATATTAAAAATTAGTCCCCTAGTCATCCCTAGATTAAAAGCTAGGGAAAAAATTCTAATTGTATATGTTTAAGAAGAATTGTTTAAAGAAAACCATATTATTCTTCATTTATTAAATAAAATAGTTTCTAATTAAAATTACATGAAACGAAAATTTTTTATTACATCTTTTATTTCTATAAAGGCTTTACTAGAATATAGTACACTAAAATTCTTTGAAAATGTCCTAAAAACACATTGCAATATATGTATTCATATATAGCCTTTTTAACAAACTGCCTAATTTTCGGATTACAAAATTTCATTAGGCTTACGAGAGAAAGTTAGACAATAAATTACAAAAATAATAAAAGAATATTTTAAAAGTTTTTGTAGTTACTTTTTTACTTGATCTTTACTTTATTCTATATCTTCATATTTTTTTTTCTTTTAAAAGTCTCTAAAAACCTAAAAAAATAAATTTAAAAAAATCTGATAGATGAAGGTATTTACAGTCAGCATGTAAATTACAGCTTTCAAAATGAAATATTATTCTAATTTTACACAAGTTGAAAACCAAATATTATAACAATTGTTCGAATTCCTACATGTAAATCTTTTCAGTATTCATATAATTGCTTATTAAAATGTTCATATTTTGATGCATTTTTTTTTCAGAAATTCTTCACTCAGCCTAGGAAAAGAGTGATTTTATCAAAATTTTATACCACTTTTATTCATTTTTCTTGAGATAATATGATTCCATAAAAACTGCCTGAACCAAACAAATCCGTTTTCACCTATATGCCTTAAAATCCAAAAATGTCTTGATGGCTAGAATATTTCCTATGGTAGAATATGAAAATTAAAACTAACAATAATTATTAAATAAACATCTTGAATGTTCCCAATTTCAACTGTTCGTGGGCTAGCAGATGAAGTAAACATTTCGTAAATTCCCTTGTTTGTTATGTTTTGAGGCACGTTCCACCATTTCTTTGTCCATATAGAGTCATAAAATGGCAAACAATCTTAATTGTCTGCTGTGGAGAAAGAATCGAATTGTTCGCATGTGGTGAGAGGAGGATGGTGCTTTTTCGAAACTAGCCTCATTAGGACACAAGATTACATAGAGGCTAGACCAGATGGACACTGTTTATTGGAAGATGAGGTCGCTAATTGTAAGCCCAAATTTTATATTTGTCCTCTAATCTTTTTTCATTGCTTGCTAACACGCGAACAGTCTTGTCTGCTGAGGCCAGGGATCTTTCTGAAATGAAGAGATGAGTTTAGTTTTAGTCATGTGATGGATTCAGAACAGGATGAATATTTACTTTGTTAGGGATTGTACACTTCTAAGCATTGATCGTTCTAGTTATAGTACATATTTTTGAGAGCCTCAATTTTGTATTTAAAAAATACAACCTGATATCTAAAAAAACATATTTTTATTGGCTAATGAAATAGGTATTCAAATAAAATACATTATAATCTTTAAAAATATTAAATCTCAATATTTCTATGAATATTATAATTTAAGACATCTCTTTGGCAGACTAACATATTTTTTTCTGAATTTTAATTGTCTATATATCAATTCCTTATATTTCTATGCAAACATGATAACTAAAAATTCATTTTTGAGTTATATGGGTGAAATTTAGAGCGTCGCCTTTACACAAAATTCGTAGGTTTCCCAGAGATTTAGACATGAATGCCTTCTCTCTAATTATCCTAGTACAAATAAACACTATTAATATAAACTTAAATTGCTAGATAAACTCAATTTAGAATAGCATATAAAATGTAAAACAAATTTTGAATCTATGCCATTAACGGGGGGATCTGCTGATCCATATATTCGCTTGGATGTAAACACAATAATTCAAAAATGACTTGCCTCAGTAAAAATTCGGACATAAAAATCTTGGCATTCTGGCAAATTTCTTTACGGCTCACAATTTTTATGCAAAGGGAAAGGAATAACTCCTTTATAAGAGTGTATACGATAAAGTTTCAGGAAGACTGCACCCGCTGTTTCGAATTATGTGCGTCAGGCTATGTGTCTGTAGAAAAGAAAATCCAAAATTTCATTTAACAAGACCAGTGGAATTTTGTGTATCCTCTTTATGTCGAATTTGTAGATTTATACTTAATTTTAAACAAAACTAATGCACAGAATATTTTTCTGCTTATCTCTTCTGAAAAGAAGTGAAGACTATAATTAAAATGTTAAAAGAGCTAAATACGTAAATTTTTATTGTGATTGTTTGTTTTCAGGGCCTTTGGGTTTATTTGGTATTTTCAGATTACATCAAGACTGCAACTCATATAACATGTCATTATTATCCCCAGATAATTGGATTCCCTTGTTTATTTAATAATTTTTATATTATGTCATGATCTTCGAGATCCATCTGCATTTCTATCTCTATTGATAATAGAGATGAATGTATGTGTGTGCATATTGGCGTTCTTAAGGCTAGATCGTGTAATCTATAAATAACAATTTTAGTTAATCATGGAGAATAGGAGTGTGCACCTTTAAAGATAATTTTTTTTAAAAATTTCAATTCGAATTCTAATTAATTTAAAAATTTGATTAAATTTCGTTGTTTTTTCGCTATAACTTCTAAAATTTTTACTGTTACAATAATGAATTTTGCGCTGTTTCCAAATTTAAAATGTTGTTATTTTAGTGATAACAGTTAACATTCGGGAAATTTGTTTTATGAATTTTGGGAATTTTTGCTTAATTTTCAAAAATAGATTACATTGCTTTTAAGTATTCAGTGACGACTATCCTAAAAATGGTTGATACAGCGTTTATCCTGATATCCCAGGTATTAAATTTGGAATTGATTTATGAGACCTGTATATCATCTTTTCAGATATTCTTTTTTATCGAGTAACGACTGTTCTGGACGATTAATATTGAAACGAAATTGCTACATGTTAATTCTGTTACAGATTCTATACAATTAGATGAAATATCAGCCAATAAAATTAAAGGTGCAATTGTAATGTCAATAAAGTGATATTTCTCAAGAAAATATTAGAAAATCTTGTTTTGTAGTAAAAAAATAGAACCTAAAATAATAAATCATCTTAAAATAATAATATGAGATGAATTTCTTTTAAAAAAATATCCTTATTTCAAAGGATTTATTTTAAACCTATAATATTCTGATTACAATTAAATTTTGTCAATGGAAAGTACTGAAATAGACACATAAATATTACAATGGAATCTTCTCTCAAATCGTTTGGTTCTGGTTGAATTTTGTCATCTATGATTGAGATCTTGCATTAAAGCTGTAGTGACATTAAGTTTCCATTTCCTAATTATTTTTCAAAGAGTTTTTGTAATAGTAATTACTCGTTTTTTAAACATTTTTGGACTCTATTAGATTTTGTTGTTTGTAACGTATACTCAAATGTACCAACATTCCAACAATTGTATACACTATTTGTGCCTGTATTTTCAAAATATGTTTGATCCAATATAACCAAGTATCTCTCTTTCGTCTTAAAAGCCCAATATCCTACAGTATTCTTTCATTTTCAACAACAAATCTACAGAAGAGTTTAGGCATCTATTTATTCTTACGTTTGCGATTCCATGATCAATTAAAAAGTTTTTAAGTTAAAAAAGGTCTTAAATAAATAAAGAATTAAAATATCGATATTCAGGTATTCGTAAAAATGAATTATATATCACAGCAATTCCAAATAGTAGCTTGAATGCTGTTTTAGGTCAACAGAATGGTTGAATTCTTTATGACAAGATCACACTAGCATTTACAAATAAAAGGCATTATGCTTTTGTGTTTTTACTAGATAGATTTAACATAAAATCTTCAATAAGGTTTTACGTATGATATCCCAAATATTCTTATGCTCCCAAATGTTTTAGAAATGAGAATTGAGGTGTTAATCTTGAAAAAGAAATCCAATTAACTTAAAAAATTTTGATGTAGATACAAGAATTATTTATTTCTTACAGAATTAGAATTTAAATGATAATTTATTATAAAAGCAATATTTTTCTGACTATTTTGCATAGATTCTATTGATCTACTTGTAGAAAAAAAATGAAAGAATGCAGTATTTCTGCTGCTAAATAAAATATAATTCGACATTTTTTTAAATTTTCAATTAAAATCTTTAAAGAAAGCAAGAAACTGACTTTATCCAACTACTGTTATCTATTTATTTATGTATTATGCTTTCTTTTTTAAATAATCTATGCAACGAATCGAGAAATAAAATATTAAAAAGACTGAAGGAAATCGAAATCTTCTTTTGCTTGAACGATAAAAAAGAAAGGCATTCATTTCCTTTTCCAAATTTTAAAAGTTTATGACTGATTGTAAGCAGAAAAATGAGGAATTTCATTTCTTGTTTGTTTTTATTTTTGGGTTAAAGGTTGTTTGTATCATATTTGGTTTTCTAAATAAGTATTAAATAGGAAAATTTTGCTTACTTTTTTATTTTTCTGCAATTGATATCAATAAAAGAAAGAAAATGAATTTATTTTGTGAGCAACGGGAGCTTATTTTATGTATGAATCAATATGTGTGTAGATATATTATTTCAGCCACCTTAATAGGATTGAAAATTGAAGTGATTGAAAAGAATTCATTGATTGAAGCAATTTAAAATCAAGTGGAAAATTATACTTTGCTTTGACAAACTAGAAACTATAAAAACATAGTTGTTACGAACTATTTGCCAAATGATTAATTATTTTTTTAATCTTGTAATAACAAATAAAACTGAAATATCTTTCCTGAAATGTATATTTTTTTCCTCTTTTGGAAAATTAGAACAACATATTTGTTAAAAACTTCCTTTCAAAAATATCTTTTATAATCGTAAAGGAAATGATAGTTTTTTGAGTAAACTATTTCTGTGAATGCACGCAAGAATTGGTACTTTATTATTCTTTTATTATTCGGCAATTAGGGCAATGAAACCAAAATTCACCATACAAAAGCAAGAAAAAAATATCACTTTAAAACAAATAGAAGATAAACCATTTCTATTTGTGATATATTTTTAATGTGCAAATGCAAACAATCATATATTCAAAATTTTATCAATTCAATTTATTCAATATCAATATTATTCAAAATCTTATCCGAATAATAAAAGAAATTTAATAATCATTCTTATCTATCGATTTCAGCTCAGACTGAATACATACTTTTGAAGTTCTTTTCGTTACTTTCAACGCATATGCCCTCATCCTCAAATAAAAAGGCCTTTTCCTTTTCCAAATTTTTATTGATTCGTCTACCATATCTGAATCTATTACGATTCACAAAGCCTGTATTTTTGTTGAAATGCGAAGAATTGGTTTTCCTTTACTATAGAACAGCTATCACTACCAGACGGTGGAATAATTCATCAATAAACATTCTCCAATATCAATCTCGTACCATTACATAAAACAGATATTAGATCCCATTAGATTTAACTTCCTCATAGAGGAAAGCGCATTTTACCAGTTAAAAGACTTAATCTCTAGAACTTGAAGAAATAAATTATGCATGCATAATTCTTCTCTTTCCTCTAGATGAAGTCTGGAATCAAAATTAAGGTTTGGAGAAGAAAATATGCGAGGAAAAAGAAGGAGAAATCGTTTTGCTTCATTGATTATCTTTCAATTATCCTTTTAGTTTCTCTGGAATTTTCTTTGAAGTTGATGCGCTTTTTTGCAGTGACTTCCCTGACTTTCTAGCGACTATTTTTTCCAAAATCTTGTTGAGAGTTCCTATTTTTATTTTATCAATAATGATTTTCAATTTTAGTTTTTGGCTGGCGTTTATTTTTTGCATCCGAGTGATTTTCAGATGTTTTCCATCCATGCATGTACGCCATACAAATTTTGGATATATTATGAAAATACCTCTGTTGTCTAAAATTTCAGAAATACTCACCACGAGGAGTTTTGAAAACAATTTTACAAAATATCGGTATTTTCAATATATTTTTCGTGACTTTACAAAATGGTGATTTCAGATACGTTAAATAGATGATTTAATGGTGATGTGAATTACGTTATATAGATAGTTAGGTTTTATTTGGGATAATACGTGTACACAGCAGAGTGGGCGAGCAGTTGGATATATATAGACTAAACTCTTATAATCCTACTTTTGATTTAAGGGAAGTTATGTTTCATTATAAAAAAAAGTTAAGGCAGAAGAGAAAACTATTTATTTACATATGTATGATAAAACAGCAGAAAAAAAAACCCCTCTAATAAGACTGCGCCATCTGGTGTGGGAAACACTAATTATTTCAATTTTATACAATATCTTAATAAGTATGCCTGATGAAGGGTAAACATTTTTACCTATCGTTAAGCTCTATTATTAAATGTCTCATAATAAATGCGGCAATTAGTAGATTAAAAACTTTTTTCTGCATTTTTTTAAATTTCAAGTTTTATATATCAAATTTTATTATAATGCCTTTATAATCAAAATCCTTTATTTTTAAAATAATTTTCTAAAATATTTATTCTATAATATATACGCTCTTTTTGGAGAATTCTTTATAATAAATTTGCTTAATCACAAAATTTAATACGTTTTTCATTTTCTCTTGTGTTCAAATGTCTTAACGTACCGTGATAAGAACAGCGTCCCTTTATAAATAATAGACATAGATGAAATTTTAGGCAAAGTTATATTAATTAAAGTACTCAATATCAGTTTATTATTATGGTAAAAGACATAATGGATTATCTATTAATGTAAAATCGAATTGATACAAAAAAGTACATACTTTCAAGGTTGTCAAAATTTTAAATACATATAATAATTGGTCGGTTGATTTTTATTGACGCAATAACCATGTTTGTTATCTGGAATTGAAAAAAATATATGTATATCCTTTATCGTTTGTCTGTTTGTCTCTAATGTGGATTAGTTATCTAGTTGTATAAATAAATAAGATTTCAGAATTCCTATGATAAAAAAGATTCCTTTTTTTATAGTAATTTTTATGATTACATAATGGTCTATCTTTATCAATTTTGCATTAGAGTTTTATTCGCTACATTTTTCATTTTTTAATTGATTTCAGTAATGCTACTGTTGTACAAGTTTCTCTATCTAATTGTTTGCACATTGGCTACTTAATCTTAGTATTGTTTTTGATAAAACAAATCATGTTATTAGCTGAAACAAATCACAAAATTCTGTATGTGATTTTTATGAAAAATGTAAGCATTTTAGTTAAATTTAGAGTTTTTTTTCTTTCCATAAATGGCATCACTCTCCAATGATGTATTTGTTAACATTAATTTATTTCAGGTTTACAGAATACTAACCCTTTTAAATAAAATTTATATAATATAAATGGTTTGGAAACAAGCAAGCACTTATGCAGCTCCAAAATATCAAATATTAATTTTTAAACTTCATTGTCCTTAAAATAAATGAATATTTCTTGGAAAATCGTTCAATAAGTATAAATTAATTTAGTTCAAATATATAAGAGAAAGATTCTTTGCTCACCTGAAACCCCAAATCTCACAAAGCAAAAGCAAATTAAGTGCATACAAAGAATAGCATAGTTGGTAGAATAAACCCAAAAATACAGAGCAAATCGCTTATTAAACAACCATATAATAATAAACAATAATGCTCTACACGATCAGCACATAGATTTTTCTTCAATTCCAAGATAAAAAAAATAACGAATCGCTTTAACTTCTTGGATTTATAAATGATTCACATGGTATTCTCCAGAAGCATTCACAGATTTCAGTTCGGTAAATAGATTCACCATGAATGATTCAAACCTATTATCTTTATTAATAGCAATAGTTTGGATGGATAGCTCTGTATGTTAGAGCTCTACAAGCCAAGCTGGCTAACCCACAGCCACCGAATTTGGTAAAATATGCACTGGAAATGAGAATGTATACTTGGAACTAAAGTTAAAGTTATTGCGATTTTAATTAATTAAAATTAAGCGATATTTCGTATTTTTCCTTAATGAATTTCAATAATACTAAATAACCGAATTCCCATACGATTTTAAAATTAAAAAGCATCTTTTTGACGAATCTAACCGAGCAATTTTACGACATTTTCCTGAATTTGATCGATTTTTTTAAATAAACATTTTTGTTTAATATTCAACAATAGATTTCTTTATAGCACATAAATTTAAACTGTTTTTATTGTTTCATGAAATATTTAATCTCGCGTTTTTCATCCTTTGCTAGAATTAAGAGACAAAGATTCTGTGTTCACTACTTGCGCAAGAATGTGTGGACTTGTAACTAAAAAATTAATTACCCACACATAATTAGATATTTTTCCGTTAGCCGGGCGCAAGAGGAAAATCGCCAAATAATGTAGATTTCCGCTAAATTTCTTACGCCAAATTCACGTTTGGCTCACAATTGGCCACATTTGCGCCCGGCTAAAGGAAAAGTACCCATAATCACTGGCTGAAAAGATGAATCATTTACACTTTGATAAAATAACATGGGTTTATCAAAATTAAAATATTTAAAATTACTTGTTAATTGTTAAAGAAATTATGGATGTAGAGTCGTGCAGAATATGTTTGATTGGTGTTTTACACATCCAATATTCCTAGTGGATCAATTGGCCAATAACGGCTGAGAATTAATGACAATAAGGTTTTTTGAATAATATTGCTCGTAGTAGCACACATAGAATAAAGCGATAAAATACTTTAAAAGAATGTGTTTTATTTCAGAGATTTGTACTTAATGGTTTTTCTACCTACAGCAGGATTTCCTTTAGCAATAATTTAAATGTATTATTTTAGAAACAGCAAAATCCCCGCTGTAATTTTATTCTTCTTGGTTCCTTTTTTATTTTCTTCTACAGAAAATTCTTTCCTGCACCATTATTATTGTCATAAAATAATTTCAGTACACTGAAATATCTCCAGACACACGACATTTCGTTTAAGAATCTTTTAATCCAAACTCTAAGGAGTTTTAATGCTTTATCCGACATATATTTCTTTCTCTTTAACTCTGCCAGCCCTATTCATCTTTCCTCTTCCGCTGTTACCATTCGTTGTTACAAATGGAAGAAATGAATAAAGAAGGAAAAAAAAATCAAATTACGAAAAAAAGTTAAAGAGATTCAAAATTAATGAGTCTGCTGAAAGAATTTCATTTCGTATTTTTTTTCTCCATCCGAGGGGTTTAAGGGAAGAGTTGTGATTCAGGACCGCAATCTGTTACGGCCCTATCCTGGAGTAATTGGTCCCTTTGCCGTTATGTGTCGCTTGGGCCCAATCAAATGTTTCGCTTTCTTTTTAGCTATCTGCTGAACTTGATGAAGGATGCTACTTTAAGGATTTTTTTCCCTCTTGGCATTGTTCAGTCGTAAATTCAGTTCTTTGGAGGAACCGTATGGTCTGTAGAGATATTTTTGGTCTGAAAATTATGGCCGTTATTTATGGGTTTCGCAGTAAGAAATTCTTTGAAGAAGTTTTCGATTTTATATGTTTTTTTAAGCATGTACGATTTTTTCAATGTTTCTTTTTATGAATTTTTTTCTACGATTGAAAATCTTTAGTGTCATATTTTATTCAAAGATAAAAGTCGCAAGAATAACAAAATTGACAAATCTTGTTACTTTTTTCTGTATTTTTATGCATTTTACTGTTCAAATTTTTGTACGTGTTTATCTTTCTTAAATTTGATTGACAATTTTGATATCTTATCCCTTTTGTTGGTGGATAAATGGCATGAATTATCGTTTGACAAAAAAAAAAGTTAACAAAATTAAAATTACAAATATATTATACAATATTTCCACATGTCTCATGTGATGAGCAATATTGCATGATATTTATTCATTATTTAATATTATTTCTTTTGCCTTTTCAATTATTTTTGTATCTTCAAATTTCGGATGTTGAATATTATTGTACTGTTTCCTGTTGACGTAAAATTGGACACTTACTTGTGCGAGCAAAAAGATTTATCCTTTTTATCATTTGCGATTCTTTATGTTATGCATTTTCTAATATTATTCTACAAAATTATTTTAATATCTTTATTGTTATATGTTATGTATGTATGTAGGCTAAATCTGCAAAATTTTTCACATTTCAGTCATTGAAAGTGAACGTTTAAAAAAATATAAAAAGGAAACTTTTCTCACGGTACGTCTAAAAAGAAATGCACTTTTTTGAGTCAACAGGATGTGTAGAAATAGCTTTACTTTAAGGATATTACTCCGGAAATGGACTTTGCATCAAGAAAGTGACTTTTTCAAATGCGGAAGATCATCTCAAAGCAAAATCAATGAGCTAATATATACATGAGTATTTAGACTGAATAACTTCAAAATCATCCTTCCTTGTTGCTTCAGGGCAGCGATGGCTTGATGGTAAGGTCTCGGCTTCGGAACGGGAGGGTTTCAATGTCGTGACCCGATTCCACCGAAGTACTATCATGTAAGCGGGTCTAAACGCGGTTCAAAATTACGAGACCCGTCCCAAAATAGCTCTAGTGTTACTTTAAAACGGACGTTAATGTAACTAAACTAAACTAAACTTTATTGCTTCAGGTGAGATTTTTTTTTCATTTTTATTCAATCCATTTGCGAATTTAATTTTTTTTTAAACTAGAAAGAAGGACTTCGAAACATTCTGATAATATATATCTAACTAGAGCTCAAACTACTATCAATTATACTAGGTACATACTATACTATACTATACTACGTATACTTGTTTATCCATACTTGGTGATTTTTTCGGTTTTATCATACAACTAAGATATTACCTCTGGTTAGATGAAGAGAATTATGTTAAGTGTCTATAATATAAAATATATTTCTAACTTTAGATTAATAAGGCTCTGTCTTTTTAGATGACATTTATATATATATAAGCAAAAATAATGTAAAACAAAAGTATAACAAAATGAGCATAATAACTACATAACTACTAGTAACTGTTCCTGAAATAAAGATTAGGGTCAATAATTGAAAAAAATATATATAATGAGAAGCATGATACAAAAAGTACAAGGAGTGATAGAGAACACATATACATAAAAAATTGTAAGAGTAATTGATAATTAATCAATGAAGCAAAACAGACTTTGCAGTCTTCCCTTCAATTACCCTTACTTTTTTGTCCTTTTTCTTCTGGTAGAAAGACAAATCTTACTTATACACGATTTTTTTTAAAAATTGTCGTAATGATTAAGTCTGTTTTTCTGATACAATACTAGTAGAAACTAAAATTGTGGAATTGCATGAGCCAGATGATGTGATACTGTGAAATTTGTAATGATTCTAAGATTAAAATTGGGGAAAATTTATTGAAGATTAATTCCATCATCAAAAACTGTTTGTTATTTGTATATCAAAAGGAAAGGAATTCCCATTTTTTTTATATATGCACATTTTATACACAGCAGTAGATTAAGATTTGATTTGCAAATCAATGGAAATGCTTAGAAATAATCATTTTTCACACACACACACTCACTGAAAATAGCAATATTCCATAACATTAGTATAATCTCATTGGAAATGGAAGTAGACAAAATATCAACAATTCGCTCAGTTAAATCTGAAGATTTCAATAGGAAATATGTTCTTTATTTTTCATGTTAGATATTTTTAACAAATGCATTTTTAAACATATTTATATAAAATTATGTTTTTTTGAAAGGAATTCATTATAGTAAAGAGATCGATTTCAAATACGATATCAAAATATTTAAGAAAAAGATCAAATGAAGATACTTTTATTATTATGGAAATTCTATTAAAAATGCACTGACCTGCTTATGAAATTCTTGTATATACAATTGAAAGTTGGGTTGAAATGGTTAATACGCTAATTTGAATTTATTCTCAGGCAGTAATGGTAGTAGGTGGATGTTATATAGTCTGTCCAATATTGCATTACAAAAGCAGCACAGAAATTGACTTATATATTTATACTTGCTTATACGAGGAATTGATTTCACAACGTTTCCTATAAGACATTATACCAATTATGCCCATGAAAATTCCAATATATAGCATAGCGTGCTCAGGGGATTAAATTTAAATATGGCACACTTTATATATGAATAAATCATGACGCATCTCATACATCAAAATTAAAGAACGAAACCATAAATAACCAATAACAAATTATTATAGCCAAGATTTTTTGGGATTTATTAAAATAATGTAAGAATAGTTACAATTCGCTCTAATCAATTTCATTCACTTAAATACCTATTTATCGAGTTATTAATTTTTCATTTAAAGATATATAAACTTCATAATTTTTTATCCAATTTTTTAAATTATTCGATAAAAATTATTATTTTTCAAAATTTGCTTTGTAAAATACATCTTTAGGAAGAAAAGTTTATACGAATTACAAGTAAGCATATACAATTAAGGTTTTTCAGAATAAAAATGGTCAGTAATTATGGCTATCAAGCTTGTCTGTAATAGTAACTATAATAAAAATTAAATGAAAATTGATTAAAAAATAAATCTACAAATATAACTCGAGTTTAAAAATATCATTTTAAAACAATTTTTTTACCTTTTCACGTATGTATCAGTTTTGTAGATTTGCTTCTTAATGACTTTGAAAAAAATTGATGTAAAATAGGAAACAAATGAATAGAAATCTGTTTAAAAGGCAATCAAGCAATACTACATCCTGATGAATTATTCCGTTTTTTCTCCATGTTTTTACAGTTTTCTTTTCCTTTTTATGCAGCTACTTCTTTATTCATTAAGTTCAAATTTTTATATGAAGAAAATATATCAAACAGAAAAAAAATAATGACTTCCGGGGATTGAAATTTTCTCGGCAATACTTAAGAGTGCATCTTTCCATTTCATTTCGTCAAGAGAATCATTTTATTTTCCGGAATTTTGTAAATGTTGATTGCTGAAAACATAAAAGTATAGCCCTAAGAAAAATAAATACAGACATTTCTAGTAAAAAATAGAATTATTTTTATCATTATAAAAAATGTATTATGACTTTAAAAGTATATACTTCCTGAAAGAGAAAACTTCCTAAGGCATTATTTATTTTTATGT
>JAPMOR010110712.1:0-20668 GCA_026543865.1 Argiope aurantia | reverse complement strand
CAACTAGCTTTGTAGACTTAACTGCGTACGATAAGGTTTTCTATAAATTATCTACAATGTTAAAATTTTTATTTAATAAATGGCGATTGACCAGTCGTCCAGGTTCACTTGAAGAAAAACGAAGAATGTTAGACTGAAATGAAAAAATTATTTCAGTATTCGTCATTTTATATAATATCAAATAATTAATATCTAGCAATTCAAGGCCTTTCTTGCACGTTTAATTATCGCGGCCAGAGCAAACAAGATAATTAACTTATTAAATTTCAGAACATTATAATTAATCTTCAAATTTTATTTTGAAACATAACGCTCTTGTTTAAAGGAAAAAAAAGGTACTAGACATAATTTTCCAGCTGCCATTATCAGAGACGTCGGACGACCTTCGAAGATAGCATGGTAAAAGCTTTCTAATGTCTTAGATAAAACTAAGGTAATATATCATCTCGTAAACAAACAGTAGGCATTTAACATTATTAATATTATTATTGCAGTCACATTTCTGATTCATCTCGAATGCTTATTTCTAATTCTGTCGGTTCTCTAAATAACATTAATGTTTAAAATACAATTACATGTATTAATAATTGTACTATAAAAATTTCAGAAAAATTAGAACTGCATGATCATTTATATTTCAATTCGTTCATGCCATCTATTAATAAACAGAAAAAATATTAGTTTCTTTGCTAATGGAAAGTTTAACTTAAAGGATTTAGTTAGAATATATTAGATAAGTTAAGATGTCTTATTACAATAGCAATAAACTTTCTTTTCAACAAGAAAAATTAAGATGCATCCGATTTATAAGTAAATTTTGTAGCTATGAATACTGGGTTTTAAAATTGAATTAAAATCATAATTTCCCGGTAAAATTTGCTTTAAAATTCTTAAATTTGTTTCAATATTAAACTAAAATCTAAAGATAAAAGCGATTTTTCAATTTGGATTTTGCAACATAAAATGATTAATGAGGATGCTGGAAACTATTTAATAATAAAACATATTTTGCTTACAAAATAAGTAGACGCAATAAAAGAAATTATATTAAGAACTGCATTTTAATAAAATAATTGAATAATTCAAAAATTTTAATAAGATTTTTTGGAAGGAAACAAAAAACATTAGAATATTTGGTACATTTTTAAAGCAAATGAAAAATGACTTTATATGAAATGTGACAACATTAAAATTGAAAATCAAGTAATTGAAATGCCGTAAGAATGCAACATTTCCAACAAAGGCACATTAATCTCGGAACGTCAAAATTTTAAATGAACAAATACAGCTAAATGAATAAATACAGCTAAAATAAGAATCAATTTCAATAAAGCAGATAAAATGAAATATAATCCCATGCAATAAACTTTCAATTTCAATTTTAAAAAAATAAATGAAGCGAGTTTTAACAGGTTAACATTTATTTTGCAACATCGCTATTTAATGAAGATAGTCGGTGTAAAACAGAAGCCGACTCAACAAAAAGGTGGGTATTCTCCTTTGGGGTAGAATTAAAAAAGATATAAAAAACAAAAAATGATGAGTAAAATACTAAGCATAATAATAAAAAAAACACTTGCAACTATGATTACTCACTCAATCAGGAAACTGAAAACTTCTTTGATAAACCCTATTGCAATCTTGAAAATACATAAAATTAAAAAGCACAGTTGCAAAAATATTTTTTTTGCCTTCAAAAAAAAATTTGAATTTCCAAAAATAATGGCTTGTTTTCCATCTCTTGGGCTATCTTCTCATATTTCATTATGATTAAAAAATTTTAGCAGCAACTATTTCCATGGGCTTTCAAAGAAGGTCTTACATCAGATGCTTGCAAGATGCAATTAATCCCCCCCCACCCCCAAATACTGAACGCCGCATTTAACAGGAACATACTAAATATTTTATATAGAAAACTGCTTAGAAATTCAAAAATCTTTTTGGGTTGATACATAGAATTGATTTATTTTTCCCAGTTATCAGAAATTGAAAAAAATATATATTTTCGACTATTTTACAGATTTTTCATATAAAAAAGATGCGAATTCTTTATTTAAAAGTGTATAATTTAACTTCTAATTTAATAAATTTCGAATTTTCTCATAAATTAACTAACGTTAATAAAGTGTTATGACGAACGTTAATAGTTTTTGGTCATTCCGAAAGGGAAAACGCAATGCTGTAATCTTGGAAATTTATTAAATTAGAGGGTAGAAGTTATTGAGGATATCTATCAGGCAATTGCATTTCAAAAATGCTACTGTATCTATAAGTAGAATAATTTTTAAATTTCAAAAACAGATATGCACTTTGTCGTTATAAATATATTATATAAATTCTAAAAATTTTCTTCTATATATCTATATATATTTTCTTCTATAATCTTCGAAATATGTATATATAAATAATTCAGAATTTTTGGTTCCAAGGGAGAAGACGTAAATCATTTATTCTATCAACAATCCAAATATCGCTTCCAGCAAAAATTAAGCATAGGAAACCAAATAATGTGTCTTTTCATTACAGCCATATAACCAGTTATGGTTAGAATAAATTAGGTTGCGACATTTTCGCTCAACTTCGGTTTTTATCTTTAAAAGCTTTTGAAATGAAAAGTACAAAAATACATGGATCGACCCAAATTTTTTAAATTTTATTTTTTAATTCGGTTAAAACTGCGATAATGCAATTTAAGATATGGAACATTCATTTTTTATGAGTAAAATATCTGCAATAATTCCTCAATCGTTAGAAATATTTTCATCTTACATTCGTGAATATTGTCTATCTTCTCTTTTTTGACATTGACTTCCAATAACAGAAAACGAATATTCATTAAGTAAACACAAAACAAAAGAGCTTTTCAAAAACAATATAGTGAATATGTATAAAAGTGAATAAATCGTTGAATTTAAAATTCATTACTCATTTTTATATACATCAAATCCTTTCTTATTAAAAAGTGCACCTAAAGAGTAAACAAATTATAAAAATAGGTCGATTTTTAAATTCATAACTCTATTCATAGTTAAAACGAGTTTCTACAAATGCGTATGTGTTCTATTTAAATAATCATTATTATCTAAATAATAATAAAAAATTGTGAGATCTTCCCTCGCTATGAAATTAAATTATTTTTAAGAAACATTGAAAATATATTTCTTAAATTCAAAAGTAAACAAATGGCAAGGAAATTCTGAAAAAAAAATGGTGTTTATTTCTTCGAAACACGTTACTATACAACTTGAAGAATTTAATTGTTGCTATGGAAGAATTTATTTACTGTGAAATGGAATAGATCTTTGACACAACAAAAACGCAATCTCAAAAAGGAAACGGAAGAAAGATTTAAATTCTACGCTTCCGTAACGTAAACGGAGATGCTTTTTAATATTATCACCTTGCGTGACCTGACATTTTAACATCATGCATCAGAAATTTTCGATTTGAGAGTGCATATGCTTCTTTTATTTCTTTTTTAAAGAGAAAGAATTCCAGTGTGAAGTATTATTTCAATTCTACATTTCAAGAAAAATAATTTTTAAGAAGGCTTCATTTATGCAGTAAAAAAAAATTGAAAGAATATTCCAAGTTTGGATACAAAGAGCGTTACAAATAATAATTATTTTCCAGATTGTTATTTTTTTATAACTTTCGAAAATGGCATTGATTTGAAAATCTATTTAAATAATATATAAATTACATTTAAAGAACACGAAAAATTTTGTAAAAAAGTTCAATCGTTTTATTTAGAAGAGTAAATCCAATAGCAATTTTTTTTAAAGCTTACTATTTGTATTAACGAAAAATAACTATATTTAGGAAAACTATGTAACATCTGAAGATATTAGAACTAGATGGACAAGTTTTCAATAGAAAAATATCGCATGAATATAACTTGATGAAAACAAGTATTTCAAAATATGCTAAGAAAAATCGCTATTAAAAAAATTATTCTTGGAAACTTAAATTAGGTGAAAAGACAACATAAAAAATAATCTCTTTCAGAATATCTTTCTTTACATAACATTTTCCTTATGTCTGTATATAAACGTTTTATTACGGAGAGATGAATTCATTTTTATCAATTTAATAGTAGTTGCTCATTGACGGAAATATTCAATTAACTCACTTGATAATAATATTCGAATCTGCCATTTTCGATCCAATGGATTCCTTCATAGATTTCTTTCAGTCAAAGAATTAAAAGCTTTCTCTTAACAATAAAGAATCAGAAAAGTTAATCTGATTAAAACAAAATTAGTTAACAAGAAATGAAAATAGATGCGCGTGCACGCGTGGAGTGGAGTGGATGTATATGTAGGCGTGTGTGCATGGGCAGTTAATAAATAGTTGTAAAAAAAAATTAAAAGGTGAATTCCGAGCTGGAAATCTTTCAGGATTAATGGAGTAAATGAAGAATTTTAGATATTTCTTCATACAAGATTGAACACAAATAAAACTTTTTGCAATAATTTCAAACCTTAAATTGATTTTAAAAAATCGAGTAAATCCGCAATAGATTATCATCATAGAAAATCGGAAAGAACTATCAAAAAGTATCCTCATAAAATTTTCATCGATGAGTGGCAATGAAATTGAAAAGAAAAAAAAAGCCGCTTTACTTTTAACATCTTTTCTTGCGTAAAAAGAAAATACTAAATATTGAGCCCAAATAATCACAGAACATGGACTTTCCTCGCATTATCTTAAAAGATTCTACTAAAGAAATTGTAGTTGTAGATGTGTTGACGATTCTGATGGCATTCCAAACTAGAATTTTTAATTGCTCGATTCAACGTTCTAGAAAATGTATTAAATTTCTACAAAATATATTTTTACATTTTACTAAACAAAAAGAAATGACTTTAAATTTTTTAAGTTATCTTGGATTTCGTATATCACAAAGAATGTAGGATCTTCCAAATGGAATACTAATATATGCTCATTCTTTTCTCTATCTTGACTAATCTTCCCTATTTGAGAGTCGTCGAAACTATTTGTTATTTTACTATAAATCCGAAATAACTTTTTTTTGTTGTATTTGCTATATATTATTTTAACATTTCTCTTAGTGATTTAAGGAGTTAAAAGTTTTTGAAACAATAGCAAATTTTAAATTGGGCTCTGCCATTGTTTGAGCCTTTCGAATTATGCATAGAGCAAGTCAAGTATTATTGAAAGTTAACAGTATCTTTTTACTATTAAGAGGAAAAATGCAAAATATATTCCTTTTCTAGCCTTTTATTCCTAATAATGTACTTAAGATTGAATCATTGTATATATTTATTTATTCTTGCTTATTTTTCTTCCCTTTTTCATTTATCAATTGTTATTTTTCATTTATAAACAAAATTTTCTTTATCATTTTTTTCCATTTATTTGTCTGTTTTCTAATTTTAAAATATATCTCTTCGGAAAATTTATTTCTTTACTGGCTACATTTAGAAGATAACATTATTATGAAATATTATGAAGGCTGTTTTGCTTGAATTATTCAAATATCATCCATGCTTTCTTTTTATACATGTCTAGTTACTTTCTCTTGGGGCATTATTTTATTTTGCAGTCTTCAGCTTCCTTTCTACACGGCGTACATGCGTTTGAATGTAATTTGACTGCCAAGTCTAAGACAACTATTTAAAATCTATTTTCCTTAAATTTTAATTCTGAGTTCTTTAACGATGTAAGAACATTTTTGACAACCTGATCATCATCAGAATACAAGACAACTTAGATACAAAATTGCATGTCAATTTTATTTTTATTTTATTGCGAAATCTAGATGCTCCGATGTCTTCTGATTTTTCTTTAGACATAACTACATTTATTGCATAACTACATAGACTAATATGTACATAACTACATAGACTAATATGTACATAACTACATAGACTACATTTATTGTTGATTAATTTTTATATCCTTTCACTGTATTCTGTAATAATTACAATAGACACAAAGATGGAAATAAGATTTCTCTTTTCAACAGAATTCTTTAAAATTATATTATTTCAAACACAATAAAGCTGAACAAAAATGAGCAACTTCGAAAGAATTATAAATCCAAATGCAAGATACATCCATTACATAACACACAATCAAGTAATTTTTAAGTTCTTATTCTGAGTATCAACTGTTTTTAACATCCGTTGTGAAGCAAAAAATAAACCAACATTACAATCCCACACCATATGGCCTTCGACAGACATTCAAAGAAATTCAGCAATGGAATAAAAATCCCAAATATCTGATAAAAGAAACAGGCATTCGAAACTCATTCAAAATAAGTATTTCAACGGGAATTTTCTATTCTCAAAGTAGTAAACGTTCCACGATGAAGCATTCAGTGAAAGGGTACATTTACTTTTCAAATCTCCAACAGTGCAGATCTGACGTCATGCCAGCTCAGTGTTCAGTTAACTTTACTTTTCCAAGACACTAAATACATACACTGAAGAGTACATCTGGAAATAAGAAGCAACATTTCTTTCCGAGAAGAAATTGCGAGTTCAACCACCTGCTCTGAAATCGGAATCGGCGGAGGTGACTGAACTTTTAAATCTTTACAAGGTAAGACAACATCTCCCTCAATAAAACATTTAAACTTCGGCATTTTTTTTATTTCAGTAAAACAGCGTTTTGAACTTGATTTTTATAAAATCAATAGTTCCTTGAAGCAGTGGTGTTATTTAATTTGTGCAGTGAATACAGAATGAAAAAATTTTAAAAAGGGAAACTTTCACACCCAAGACTTTGTTTTCATTAGTAAACATTGTCTGCAAAATATTGACATTTCTTTGAGTTAAAATCTATATCACTTAAATGACTATTTAAACTTTTTAACTGTTTTTCGTGAAGAAGCAGCAACAAAAAAACGACATGGAAATCGTAGCTATGAAATGAAAAATATATCTGAAAATAAGAAGTTCATTTGTATTGCTAAAAGTGGAGTTAAAATTATTACCTGGTTGTTTCACAATCTCCTCGGCCCGCCTTCCGGGAACTATAAAATGCAGGCAGTCTGAAGTTGCAATGAAGCAGAGTCTTTACTAGTAACGAGTCGAGAGGATAATGAAGCAGCGGCTGAATAGTCAAACGTTGTGTGGAGCTCAAGCGAGTGCTGAACTGCTGTGTGCCGAATTCTAACATTTCATGTAGAAGCAGCGCCGTGTCGTGTGTGTGTGTGGAGTTGCCAGTTAGTCGCAGGGGCATGGAGAGGTGTTATTTGCAGTAGCGAGTCGGTAGCTGGATACAGCTAAAGCGAGGAGACAGTGGAGAATTTCAGCCGTTTGGAGAGACCGTAGAGCAAAACTCCGAAGATTCCCTCTCATGCTGAATTCCGTTTGGTAGCTTTATGTGCTGTGGTCGTTTTTACTACCAAATTTACTACCTGTGAACTACTGTCTATTGTAGTGTTCTGCTGTGTGTACGTCTCGGCTATATATAGGTGCCGTTTTGTATTCATCGTCTGTGTCTTTGTGTTTAATAAAAGTCGTCGTTCGTTATTAAGGCCTGCTGATTGTTTTCACACCATGCACCCACTACAAACGAACCTGTCCGTAACAATATTTTATTACTAAAAAGCTAAATTCTATGCAAATAGAAAAAAAAGTTTATTTTTAAAACATAATCATTTGAAAGTAAATTTCTTAATGAAGCCTTTCAAAAACAGCTTCGTCCGTCTATATACTTAACAACAAATTATTTTTACGCTTCATTCTGAAATTCATTCAACGAGCACTTTTTCACCTCAAGCAGACATGAGTGCCTAGTAAAGATATTTTCATCCACCATTGTTGGTACAAAAAGTCAGCACAATAGAACGCTCATAAGTATTTTTAATTATACGAAGTACAAAGGATTAGTTTTAAAACATTTTGGAAAGAAATTTATGTTTTAATTCCTATTATTCTAATGAAAAGATTTCAAAATTGTATTATTTATAAGAATGAAACTATGAAATCATTCTAATACGTTCAGATTTTCTCGAACATATTCCATCGATTTTATATAAATATCTATAAATTCACATTCTTTTCGAACACTACAGCTCTTAAGTAATACGGTATAATAATTAATTTTCTCATCTTTTTACATTTGAATACAAATAATCGTGTCTATATTATTATGGTTAATGCACCGATAATAATTAAGAACTAACTTTATTATAGCATTCTTTAGACGATAATTTGTGGCAAGAATGGTAGTTTGAAATAATAAAATTGTGTACAGTATGCTAATATTACCAGCTTTTAAATATAGTGTTCCCAAAAGTCTTATGAGCTTCCGAAATAAATCAAGCATAGTGGATTAAATTTAAAACAATTTTACTTAATTTTGGATTCTCATATTCTCTCACTTTTTATGAATCAAGATTTTAAAAATTTGAACAGATTATTATTAATAAAATATTTTCATTATATTAAGAGTTCTTAAGTATCATTGCTTTAATTAATAATTGACTTCACAGATATCTCTTCATCGAGGAATTAATCTGATGATTATTAAATTTTAGATTTTTATTCACGAATGATGAAATGTGTAAATGAAAGGCAGGAAATAATAAAAAATGAACAAAATATTTCTTTTTTTATCAATAATTAAACAATAATAAAAGAAATTAAGATTTAATGTAATCAAAAAGAAATTCTTTGAATTCATTGAAAGTTCAAATATATTATAATAATAAATTTACAGAGATTGTTATAAATATATATTTATTTCAATAAGCAGCCTACATTAAATATAATTTCAATAGGAATTCAATGCGATTCCGCTTTGGCATCCATATTTTTTACTCAACATTAACAAATAAAAATTAAAAATATTATATAAAATATTTAAAAAATTCTTCTTGGAATAAGAATGTTAGCAATGAAAAGTGGAATGCACAATATTTTTTCATAAAAGACTAAAATTTAAATTAAGTAATTTTCTGCACATTGGTTTTTTTTATTAGTATTTTAAAATATAAAAGTACACCTAAAAAAGGCTTGCCGATTTAAAATAATCGTTTACATACGATTTCATTCACCATAAAAAATGTGTTTCGATAAAAAAAAATATAATAAATGATTTTTTTATCAACAAAAAAAATTTATCAAAAATAAGGAAGATGGAAGAAAATTAGTAAAAGCGTGTGGCATAAGAAAATAGTAGGAAATGGACAAAATATACACAATTTCAAAAGAAATTAAGTGTTTATAACACATGAACATAAACAATCATAATCATTGGATCAGAATATAATTTAGTTTTATTCCAATTTGTAATATTTTTGTCTGCGTCTTGTTTTATTTTGATCGCAAGATGTTAGATAAAAACGTATAATATAATAATAAAAGGGGGAGACTTTATTATTCTGATTGTGTCATTAGAACATACTTCTGAAACAGAAAGGATCCAATGTGGGCTACTTTTGAATTAAAGAAAGCAACACAAAATTTAAAGAATACAATTTAAGAGCAAAACAACAACCCATCTAAATTAATAACAGCATTACATATTGTATGCAGAATATGATACAGAATAATATGGTATGGGGCTCAGTTATCAAAAAAATACAATTGTATCTATAAAGTGAACATTCAAAAACGTGCCGACTGATGCGACTCATTTTTCTCGTGCCATTATTAAAGGCACTACTTCTTACGCTATAACCAATTCCTATTTCAGTAAATCAGTGCTGTGCGTTTATTTTATCTACTTATTTCCTTTCATTGGATTTCAAAGCGTTCAACCATTTCAGCACATTCATGATACAAGCTTGGAACACAAATATTCAAACATAAAGAACTATGCCAATGAAATAAGACAACTATAATTATTTGAACAATAAAAATAATAACAAAAATATATAAAAAGGACTTCAAATATTGAAAGCATTGCAAAATTATTACATAAAAGAAAACGTCGATCTTTGAAATAATAAAAGTCGAAACCGAAAAAGCATAAATCGGGGAAACCACACTTCCCCTATTCACGGCCCAGTACCACAGAAATCCATTTCCTATAATAAATTTTATAATCAACAAATGTTATACTTTTTTATATATCCTTATCCAAAAATAGGGATTGTACTACGAATCTAGTATGTATCTGAATGAATTGTCGTAACAAATTAGAAAAAGATTATCCAAATATATTTTACAGCATATCAATAGATTTCCCGCTTTTGTTGAATTTCATTTCTGTCAGATTTTAACAGTTTTCTTCAAATTAGTACGTTTTGAAAAAGTACCCAGTGGAAAAAAATGGGCGTACTATTTTATTTTGGAGTTACAGGGCTTTGCAAAATGTGTGGGAAAGTACATCATTAATATTTTGTTCAGCTTAAAAAACAAACGTTTTCAGACTTCTGAAAAACAATCTGCACTCTGAATGGAATAGTTCCCTCTTTCGAATGGAGCGTCGAAAACCATTCTTCATGTCATAACCTATAATAGCATCGTGTTTCCGAAATATCACCTCAAAATCCCTTACGTCCCTAATCTTAATTGTCACTCTGATGTCAAATCTTGTGACGTTTACTTCGCAAAAGTCAAAAAACGCCATAAGATCATTATTTCTTACATACCAAATCATTTCTCTCTCCGACATTTAACATTTAAATTTTCCAGCTTAAAAAGAAAAAGACTCATTTGACAGAATATTTCAGAGTATTCAGGAATAACATTTTTACATTTTTAACTGTCGCATTAATAAATATATTTTGGCATCAAGCACAGAAAAAAGAATCATCAAAAAGCGTAATTACTTATGGTTGTTATTGACTTTTCCAATCGTTTTAGTGTTTACTTGAAGCTTAAATACATACAAGAAGAAAATGAAAGCGCTGAATTCATAGGCTGACGCTTCTTTCCCCCCCCCCTTTTTTATGAAATACAGGATTACAGACCATTGAAGATATTTACGATTGTGATATTACACTATTAGTTAAATGTTGATACTCCAAGAAATATGCTTTTTTTCTCACATTCAATAGAAATTATAATTCCTATCTTATCTTGCGTATCGACTTTTCATTCGTTGTTTCTCCTCACCTGCAGACAAATTAAGCAGACAAAATGTATTTCTGAAATTTCATTCTAATATTAGAGTTTCTGTAAACAGGAAAACTACATTATCAATATTTTAAAAAAACTGGATGAGTCTCCAGCTCAAATGCTATTTTGTTTTATATTAAGGTATGTGGCAACGTTTGATTTTTTTTTTTTGAAAAACGTTCGCAAATAATTATATATTTGAATATTTGCATGAAAACAATTGAAAAAATATCTATGAAGCCAAAATATACCAATTAATGGGCAAACGTTTAATAACTGGAAAAGGGGAGGCTTAATTCTAGGACTAAGAAGTATAAAGGAAATATCTTCTACTGTGGACGCTCATCAATTGATTTGCTTAAAATTTTGCAGATAATTAAAAAATATATTATCCAGTTCTTGAATAAAAAATTAAGTTATATTTATATCCATTCTTTAAATATTAGGGTTCAATTTATAAATATCAATAAATTTTTATTTTCTTTCATACTGTGAAACAATAGAACAATTATAGAATATTTCTAAATAAATAGAATATTTATTCTCTGGTTCAGGAACTGCAGAACATATTGATAAACTATTGTACCCAATTTGAACAAAAATTCTGCATTGTATTTAAAATTTATGAGAATTTTCTTAAGAAAATTCGATGAAATATTAAATAATTCGATGAAATGGCATCTTAAGACGTAAAATAGCATTAAAATGTATGCAAATGCAATATAAAAAAAAAACCGTGTAACTTTCAAAAAAAATAGTCTTAGAAACAAATTTTTAACGGTTGCATGAAAAAACCTGTGTAAACATTAAGAATATTAAATGAAAAAATATTCATAAATTCGCAAAAAAAATCGTTTTTTTAACTCAGGCACCTACTTTAAATAAATTGTAATATTAATTACAATTCGTATTTGAACTTTGTCTCTTGAAATGCAGAAGTTGAAGAATTGGTTACAAAATAGAGTAGAAGAGTTCAAGCAAAATATTCACATTTTTTTTTCAATACTTTCAGATTAATGAAGAAATTGACTAATTTGAGAGATATCAAAATATTTCAAATCTTGTTTGTTACAACAGATAATTACAAATCCAGAAAACATAACTTATGTTATACATTTTCATTTTCCGAATTACCAGGCGAATACATTTACTCCAGAAAATTTTTCATATTATAACACAAGTCAAGAGGTTCGACCAAAAAAAAATTAAACTTCAAAAAATGTTATGCAAAAATCAATGCGTTTCCAAAACAACGCCTTATATTAAAAACTTCAGCCGACGATGCCAGTTTGCTTAATAAATAATTTATATAAAACATAATACAGCATGAAAACTCTTGAATTTTGGTATAGAATTTTCAGTAATACATGTTGAATCGTACCGAATCCATTTAAAAAAAATACAGCAAATATATCGTACGTATCAAAAAATCATATAGTAAACATTTTTCAGATGTGTAAAAGGGTATCATTTCTTTGCAACGGTGACTCTCGAGTACTGTTACGAAGAAATATGAAATACTGTTTCCTACAACACTTTCTGCTACATGAGGAATAGCTAGATGACAACACTCCTTCGAAACTAGTGGCGATTTAACCAAAAGCAGAAAATTGCACTCAGGGTTGCTATATTAGCCTTTTTTCGAAGACCTCCAGGAATTCGCGTAAAGAATTTTCGCTTCCTTTAAATTCAACTGTTGTTCAATTTAACAATAGTCATGGGAAAAGTATTACTTTATGCGGAAAAAATGACAAATTTCTAGAAAAGATTTCAAAATTTCCCATTTATTTTTTATGAGGTATACTTTTAAAGATACCCTCATAAGATCGAGTACATATGAATTGCGATGTTAAAATTTTTCAGGTTTAGTTTAGTAATATTAAGGTCCGGTTTAAAGATAACATAAGGATTATTTGGGGACGAACCTCGTTATTTTGAATAGGGGTCAGAAGACGAAGATGCACCTGAGCTGACACCCTCTCACCAAACTTCAACACCACAGCAGCGGGTGGAGGTTTGGCCCCCCGAAGGATTTAACGTGCACCAGAGCCCCTTCTACGGCGGTTCTTAGGTGGATTCAGGTCTCGAATATGAAGCCCTCCGCTTCCGTATCCGAAACTTTAACACCACGCCACCGAGGGCCCAGTTCATATTTCAGGTGTATTACAGAAAACTTATGCACGAGAGATTTAATTGAAATCAAACAAATATACTTTTTCCAGATAATTGTTCAAATAAGGTTGGTGTTACATAATTCGTGTCCCGATAGTAGTAGGGATTTAATTTTTCGTTAATTTCATCTGCTAATTTTAGTTTAATTTTCGAAATTTCAATGTTTGAATATAGATTAAAATGAAAGCATATCATGGACCAAGAATTACTACCCTACGGAGTACAGAAGAAACTTCCACTATATAAATTAATAAACAACTGAAAAATTAAATGCCAAGTGAAAATTAACGAAATTCTTCCTATTCATAAATACGATATATATTCAGAAAAACAATTTGTACTAACATAAAATAAATTTCAATAGAAAAAATTAGATATGTTCAATATATTTCTCTTATGTGCAAAAATGTAACATTTTAGTTATAAAAATTCAAAATTAATATATCAATAGCTGATAAAATACAGATTTCAACTGAAATATGAACAGTCATTTCATTTTTCAAAATATACAAGAGATTGTTATGCATTAATAACATTTCAATTATATTAAAAGAGATTTCAAGATTACGATACCAGGACGGAAATCTATATTCAATGAACAACATTTATATTACGCAAGTATAAGCGATAGTTAATGGTTCGACATACCGCGAAACATGAACAAGTGGCCAAAGTTCTCACCAGAAATAAAGCTTTCTTGCCATATGTGAACGATGTTCCAAACGCAAGAGAAAAGGCTCGCCGTCGTCATAACTCAGAGTAAGCAAAATTCAACCAGAATAATTTGTCTGAACTGTCGAGTTTTAGCGTTGTAATTTTTTTAACCAAGCAATTTTATAAGCAAAAATCATTGTTATGTTTATTTGGTTTTTAAGCTAACAGCGTTCTTGTGAAAATAAGCATATTGTGATAAACATAAGGGCTATTTTTCCTCTAAAAAGCATTCCATATAAAAATTTGCAAGATTTATTAAAAGGGAAAGCTTCTTTTTTTTCTTCCATAGCGATTAGAAAAACTTAAAAATTTATATAATGATGTTTCTGAATACCAAACAAAAATTTAAAAAATAAAATTTTGAAGTTAATAATTTTATAAAAGTTCCTCAAAATTTACAAAAATTTCAATCAGCTAATGAACATATTTTTTTAAATGGCACTATTCGTAAACATTTATAAATGCTACTCTTTAAAAATATTATGAAAAAGAAAAATGATGTAAGGCTTTTAGAATATTATAAACATTTTAATATCAAATTTCATATTAATGAAAAAGTTAAGTACCTAATGTTTTACTTAATAAGTTGAAAATAGAACTGATATAGTCTATTCCTTTTCCTTCAAAATATGGTAACCATTTGCTGCATTTCAAAAAAACAGTTGACTAACCAGAATTTTTTTAAAACAATTATCTTCTACAATATCCAGCAAAACCAAGAAGCAACATTTTTAATTCGTTACATAACTTAGAAAATAATACAAATAAAAAATATCCAGAATAATTGACAATTGAGACATATTAGTAACAATAAGAATACATGTTATTAACAATTCCATGTCACAATAGCATATATAAATGTGAGATGAACAATACGAAAAGGTAAATAAGAATTGAATAAAAGATATACGATAATTCTATTAATTATAAATATATACCTATTTTTATTATTTAACAGGTTTTAAGTTATCAAATTAATGTTTAGCTATATGTTACTGTGCAAACGAATCGTGAAATATTTCCTAGCATAACCCCGATTCGTCATTTTCAGTCTTTTGCTTAGATAAATTCCGAATGTTCTATTAATTTCTACATAAACAATTTAAACGTCACGCTGCAGAATTTTCTTAAAAATTCCGGAAAACCTATAAATATTAAAACATTTTCTACAAACCCACCTACAGATATTTATCCGACGTAAAAATGCCCGTTGCTTCGAATACTTTAGAATATATTTATTCATTAACGTCCCTAGACAGATAGCTCTAGTTTCTAATAAATCGCATTTGTATACACAGATGGAAAAATCAACACGCAGAATTTCGAAATCAAAACAAAAAGTGTTGGAAGTTTCTGTGTTTAATATTGTTCTGACGTTTCCATTTTGAAAAGTCAGTCGATTTTACGACCCCCAAAATTTGCCAGGAAATTCTATTTCGTCAGCTGCTGTCTTTAAGAAATGCTATAAGATTTAAATTTCTAGAACATTCATATTTGTCATTTTGAAGCATTATTTTCTGAACCTATTCTCTTCCTTTTATTGAATTCATAAAAAATGGTAAGCTCAGTTGATTTATGAACTAGTTCTTTTCGACAAATCCAGCATTCTCTTTTCATATGTACAATAAATGTTTTTCCTCAAACATAACTTTGAGTGCTCTTATTTTTATTTTCTTCAAATAATTCCTAATAAAAATTATTTCTTACTGAACGAAAAAAAAAATACACCAAACAATATATAGGAATCCTTCCATTAATTACACGATCATGATAATACAATAAAATTAAGTATACAAATTTCCAGGAAACGTTTACATTCCTACAGTATCATATACAATTACGGAAATAATACCGTTTCTGGTTTGGTTTGGTTTAATTATATTAACGTCCCGTTTTAAAGCAACACTAGGGCTATTTTGGGACGGACCTCGTAATTTTGAACCGCGGTCAGATGACGAGGACGACACCTGAGCTGGCACCCTCCTCTCCACACCAGCGGGAGGACGTTTGGTCATGACGGATTTAAAGTGCAACATACCCCCTTACATGACGGTTCTTCGGTGGAATCGGGTCTCGAACCTGAAACCCTCCGGTTCCGAAGCCGAGACCTTACCACCAGGCCACCGCGACCCTATACCGTTTCTCTCTTAATATCTTTGCAGCATATTTATCAATTTTGAACAGGTCGTTTTTAATCTTCAATTACGAACGAATCGAAATATCCAATACCGCCCATAAGCTTGCATTTTTGAAAAATAATTTATAACAATAGGTTCTTAAACACATATACGAACAAATCTAAGCATCAAAAATCGTTTAAAATATCGGAATTTAGAAAGGAATTTCAGGAGATGGTAGACAAAAGACTATAACAAAAAAAAAGTTTAAATAAATGTATATAATTTAAGAAAATTAATAAAAAATTAATTATTTTTCTCGTGTAATTGAAAAAAAATTCGTTAATGTACCAAATCGCTTCATAATGAATTAAACAATATCTGTGTGACACAAATAACTGTTTAACAATTCTGCAATAAAAATAAAAGACCCTAGTTACCAAAACTGGCTGAAATAAAGCATGTTTATTAAAAGTATGAATATAAAACAAAGATCATTCAGCATCAAAATGTATATATTATAGAATATTTTTATAATTTGTTATATTTCGGAGGACCATTAAATAAAAATTTCTCTGATTCTACATAAAACTAAATTTACTTCAATAGGAAAGAATTTTTTTAAATATTCTTCATAAAACAAAGGCTCTGTATAATTATATGGAATTCATAATTTATTAGAATATTTATTGACTCACAGTATATAAAATATAATTTTTTCATTTAGACCATTTTTTTTATTAGCACTGTATGTCTGTTGCTAAAAGAATGTTTATTTCCAATGTGGTTCAGAAATTACCTCCTGGGTCCTGATTTTGAGTGGATATCATGTAAACACATTAAAGCATGTTTACCTTAAATAACACACAGATGAAAGTAAGTGAAGTTGATAATTTGAATGTCACAGAAAATCTCTTTCAAATGCGAAAAGCTCCAATTGAGAGTTAATTTAATCATTTAATTTGAAATTTTATCAACGTGAGATAAATTTTATAATAATAATCAAAAATAAAACTGCATAAATGTAATTTTTTTAAAAACTTTTGTCAGAAAAAATTCTTTAAATAATTTTAGAAAATTTAAAAGAAAAAAATGTTACGGTAAAATAAGAGGTAGTGACACATAATTTAAAAAAAAAATTCAAGGTGTAAAAATTATTTTTGTGTTATAGTATTTCCGAAAGTAGAAAGAACCTTAACATTTCACTTAATTTTTAATTAAAATTCTAATGAAATTTCAATAAATCACTCCGATGTATATCTTTTCATTTCCTAAGATCGAAATAGGTTAATACCGCACGCACGTGCACACGCACACTTAAAGTGGAGATCTGTTTTAAATTTAGAAATAAAATATGTAATGACGAAATATTTTATTGAAAATTTTCTGGAATATGGAACACAATCGTTTGTATTTTAAAAATTCTCACCGATTAAGGGAACGTCACTTGCAATGTACTAAAGTGTAACTTAAACGATTCAGGGAAAATGACTTGCACAAGTGGAACATTAGTTTTAATATTTCGTTGGTGTATCTCTACAAGCATGAAACATTAACATAATTAAAAACAATATATTTTTTAACAAGAATTTTAATATTTCGCTGTCTGATCATCTTTATGCGCCTTGTAATATTCTTTATCAAAGAAATTTTTAATTCATCATATTCAATTAATTCCACACATGCATTTGAATAATCACTTCTGATGGAATTTGTTTTATTTTTATTTATTTATTTATTATTACTGTTGTTGTTGTTACCATTCATAGTCCCTTCAGGCTAGCTAAAGAAGTGCGCTGGTTACGAGATGCTTATGAAGTTTTATTAACTATTTTCCAACTGTCGATATAAACTCTTTCTTGCATGGTTTTTATCGCTATTCGCGGCTGTAAGTAGCAACTCTTGCGAATCATTTGTTTAATTATTTTGTACATAATTAATTAGTGGAACCTCTAAACATCGTTATATTTAAAGAGGTGTTATTTTTGATGATTATCTTTATTGTTTTTAAACAATTCCATTACTTTCAACTATTATAAATCCATAAAAAAAAAAAGAATTATTGTTGTCTTGTATTGTATTTCTGAAATTTTAAAAGGCATGGATGTTGTTTCGAATCGGCCTTTCGAAAGAGTATCATCTGGTTGTGAAAACGTTCTTAGAAAGATGTATCAAAAGAAGAAGCCATTTTTTAAAAATAAAATAGATGACAAAAAGGTGCTGCCCAAAATCTGATTTTCCAAACTCTAAAGGATTCTACCATCCTGATTTTACTCCAACTGATCGATTACACAGTTACAAATCTATACTTATATAAAGCTCAATGTGTGTATGCGTGTGTGTGTTGGCGCTCTAAAGGCCAGACAGTTTGACCTACAGCTACCAAATTTGGCACGTGAATAACTTGGAGATCGGGAATGTGCACCTGGGGTCCCTTTTTTTGAATTTTTAATTAGAATTTTAATTATTAATTAAAAACTAACTTTCCCGTCAAAAAATCTTTTCATTTTCCCCACCGCCAAATGAGTAAGGCTCCAGTTTTTTTTCCCCGCAGTAATCAGGCTAGGGTTAACATTTTGCGGCCGATTATTTCAAACGATTCTATTTATTTTCTTAATGTTTTATGCATTTAAAATTAAACATTAATTAATCGATCTCTCAGATTCATTCTGAAGTACTTTTGAATTAAAATAAAACAGAATAAAGGAAATTAAAAATTTCTAATATGCATAGCGTTACCCCCCAAAATTCACGCATTTGCGTTACCGTAATTCACGTATTCGCATTGTGTTCTAATTGTTGACAACGGATTAGGAATTGATATAAATTATTTTTAGGTTAGTTGTGTGCTTTTGTAATTAAGTTGTATTCATGTTAGTTATATATTTTTTGTATATGCTTATAGTTTTAAGTATGTCGTTTTTTAAGTAGTTTATTTTAACCTGTTTTCGACCGATTATTTTAAACGATTCTGTTTATTTTAGTAGTGTTTGATGCATTTAAAATTAAACATTGTTAATTAATCGATCTGCTCATGATGAATCTGTAAAAATTTTGTTGACAAATTCTTGAGATATTACATAAATTAAGATATACATTTTTAGTGCCCATAATGTTTAAACGCACAGCTACTCTGTTTTCAGTAATCATATTATAAAAAAAATGCTTTGTTTCATTAAAAAATATTATTATTAATTGCAGATTCATCCTTTCCACTTTAAAGCATAAATTCTACGAGAGCTAACAGAAAATTAGAGATATACATATTACGTTATGACTGAAGGCCTTTATAATAGTATGGGTAAATTATATGACTATCAAATTTGAAGTTTTAAAATATTTTGATGAAGAAGTTATTAAATTAGGAATTGTATAAAATATTATTTATTAAAATTTTAACGAACATTAAGATTGGCAAACCGGCTGGTCGCCGAAGGCGGCTAGTGTAGTAATAAAAATTAGATAGTTTCTACTACTATTTATAGTGATATTTAATCACAAATGTTTCGAAAGAAATTTCTGACTGTCCACAAAAAAAAGACTAAATAAAAATCAACCATCACAATGCACGAAATTCATAAATTGAATTAGTCATTTTATCAATCTAAAATCATTGCAAATGGATAAATCTATTTGTAAGCTTTAGTGTGTAAAGAATTTCAAAAAACAAATTTTCAAGAGTCAATTCATAAAAGAACTGGAACACGCTTCATGCAAGCATCTAAAATAATATTCTCTGAATAAGGAACCCAAATTGTGCATCCTATTTGCTAATTTCATACCGTCTTTAAATTAATATACTGTATCACAAGACTAATATTTAAGAAGCTAATAATAATTCCATTTCTTTCTGTTAAATTTTTTAAAGTTAAAAAATTAGATTTCGCATTAGTAACGTGGTATTTCGTTCATTTTTAAGATTGAAGAGTAAAAATTTCTTATTAATTTTAATATGGATAAAATAAAAAATTTTACCCCCATGTATTTTAAAGATGATAAAAAAACAGTGCAGTATCAGAATTATAACTTCCTTTAAATCTTTTAAAACAAAAATGAAATAATTTAAAAATGAGTACTTAACTACAAACAAATTGTAGACGAACTCAGCAATGGCTTGATTAAGGTACAATTAAACCCAGAATTTTCTGTCAAGGAGCCCTCATCGTTGAGTATCAATATCTGGAAATCCTGAAAGAATTGCTATTGACAGTGAATTGGCATTCACGTCCAATGAATTCCAGAATTACTGCAAAGAGAACATCGAACTAATTCATATAATAAACGGCATTCCCGTGGTATCAAGTAGTAAAGGAATGCTAAAAACTGTTGTTCCTATTCTAAAAAAAGTTCTATTGAGGATTCAAACAAGTAGTTTAGATTCAGTCTAATAATGTAAATAACCATCATTGACATATATAGAATAACAAGGGAAGCACCTTCTGAACCCCTTAAAGGCGTTTCTATGAATTCCAACAGATGCCAAAATGCTACAAATTTTCGAACAAGAATACCAATCAGCATTCGAAGGAGAGCAATGAGAAAAGATGCCCAAAAACGCAAAACAAATTATTCAAAACTTTCAAAACAGAAAGATCAAACTTTCAATTAAAAAAAAAA